>RPOG01002448.1:0-92953 GCA_008086565.1 Thalassoma bifasciatum
TGATTCAGTTCAAAATAATGCTGGGAAAGTCTTTTTAGAGACGAGGTGAAAAACCTCTGTGGACTTGGTGCATGACAATCTTTTATATGACTTGCTCATGGCCTGTGAAGCTCATCATGCACTGCAGAATCAGAGTTGAGGAATTAGAGCATGAGCATTCCTGAAGGGCTGAAGAGGCCTTCAGCAACCACAAAGCCTGCAGCCGCAGTTGGAGACAGAGAGCAGTCACTTCAGATCACCTTGAGTGATGTAGCCGTGGGCAACAAGTTTGTGACGTGACTCACTAGGCCCTCCTCCACTTCCTATACCACTATTCTACGTAAGTTACACGTAATAAAACGAGAAATAACTCTGTCGTAAGTTCACTTCTACCTCGTAAGTGGAGCCCGCACTACCTACACAAATAGACACAAATAAGAGGTAGGTCACTTATGTCCAACTCCGGCCACAACTTCACAAAGGTGTCGGCCTGTTACTGCACTCGAACAGCAAATATGCATATAAAAATGTGTCATTTCAAGAACAGACCATCAATAATGTATATGTGTTTTGAAAATAACACTCTTGACAAGAGGCGGTAAAATATGGCTGGTGACTGCAAAAACAAAGTCTTTTTATTTCTGTCTGTGTATCCCAAAGCAGCTGGCCATTAAACCTAAAACAATACAGCATGTTATTTTTAAACTTAATATAAAAATCAATGACAGCTTATGTTCTTGCTCTCCCTTTTAAAAACCTAAAACGCCTGCACATCCAGCTAAGCCCCTGGAGAGTGACAGCATAGTCTTTGGAGAGCATTTATATCTTTAAATATTGATAAATAATAAAACTGTACCTCAGACAGAGAAACGTACATGACAGCACTTTAGTGTTTAGTGAGTCCAGCCGAGCTGTCTCACGGGGGGATTGAGCTGAGTCAGGCTGCTCTCAGCCACACAGTAATCCCCTCGGTATTGTTCACATCAAGGCTGAACACGGTGCTCATCCCTGTGCGAAGGAACGGGCAAGGTGGTCCTTTATGTCAGAGAGAGAGAGAGAGAGCGAGAGAGAGAGAGAGAGAGAGAGGGATTCCCATGGCACGCATTTTACACAGGGAGGACACCTACAGCACGTCCATCATGGCCTGGATGGCTGAGACTTTGAGGTAGAGATGAGGGGTTATGAGATACGAAGCTATAAATCCAGGATCCAGTGATGGCTCATCTCTTTTCACCATCTCCTGTTCCCATCTTGACTGAGATATACAAGCAGAAAAGGAAAGGGACAAAGGAAACCATAACGTTGCCATCTAAAGTAGCTTCAGGAAAATGTATGTTTTCGATTTCTTATGTAATACAACCTTTTCATCTGTTCTCACCTTGCAGCCCTGCAGCCCTTATACACTGGTAGAAAAGATGTGTGTTGTTTCTATAGCCAACATATTGTAAAACCACAGCTTCTTTGTAGCTATTTGAATTGACTGGAGTGGTTTGTGTTGGCAGATGTGCGAAACATCTCCCACGTCCAATCCTGTAGTGACTTAAGAAAAACCACAAAGGTGTAGAAGAATGCCTTAGAGTTCAGAAAATAGAATCTAGAATGTAGATATCTGGGTTTTTCTGGCAGGAGACCACAATAGACAGCAATTGCTTCTTCTGTTTTAGCTAACTTGTTGGTGCTGACTTCTTCTCCTGTACCAAATATTTCATCACAGACTGCTACAACAACACAAGCTGGGTTTGCTTCAACACAGACCCTCATGTAAGGTACACTATGGCGTCATATTTGTGTCAAAAGTCGAGCGAGCGATAAAACAGACGTACGGGCAAACTATCTTGTACCACATGCGCAGAGTAAACTGCAGCACGCACGTTTTTAATCCTCTCCCGCACAAATTCAACAGTCGAGAGCATACAGGAAGATGCTAGCAAGTAAAAATACACAGCAAGAGCCAAAAAATGCACAGTGTTGGATAAAGTAAACATGCGCACAAGGAGTTGCTTTGCGCGCACTGGAGTGTTGCAGCGCTCTCCCTCTCTCCCTCCGAGCACTCTGCTCGCTCAAGCATAAAGTGTACGCACTCGGGTCACAGACTTTTGACAGTTTGGGGGCGGAGCCAAGGGGCCAGCCCTGCCCTCTTATGATTGGTCAACGGCAAACAGAAACACACCCCCATGTGGGTAACCTTTTTTCTGCCGTTACTTGAAATAAACAGCGACGAAAATCAACAACTTTGTGCAAAACATATAAACGTTAGACAATAGCTCACCTCTTCAGGGTCCGTCATTTTCTCTTCCTGCAGGAGGACTCTGCTTCCAATTTGCCGCTACCAACACAACTTCCTGTCTGTGGCAGAAGCTGTGTGTTTCTGTTTGCCGTTGACCAATCATCAGAAGGCAGGGCTGGCCCCTTGGTTCCGCCCCCAAACTGTCAAAAGTCTGTGACCCGAGTGCGTAGACTTTATGCTCGAGCGAGCAGAGTGCTCGGAGGGAGAGAGGGAGAGCGCTGCAACACTCCGGTGCGCGCAAAGCAACTCCTTGTGCACGTGCTGTAGAGTTTAATAAACCCATCACTGTGCATTTTTTAGCTCTTGCTGTGTATTTTTACTCGCTCGCATCTCCCTGTATGCTCTCTGTTGTTGAATTTGTGCAGGCGAGGACTAAAAAAGTGCGTGTGGTACAAGATAATTTGCCCGTGCGTCTGTTTTATCGCTCGCTCGACTTTTGACACAAATATGATGCCATAGTACACAAAATATAATCACTAAAGAGAGATACGTTTCACTATAAGTTTTGCCATGTCACAAATTTGCCAAAAGTCAGCTTTGGACCCCAACACAGGGTCCCTTTTTTGACATTGGGTTGAAAGCTATGTGTAAAAATAAGATGAAAATTCTTTGTAAATCGGTGTACGATAGCTTAGTCCAATACCGAAGCTAGAGATGTGTTTTGACTTTCTCCAGGTTGGCGAGGTTGACGTGCTATGTAGAGAAAGATGGGTAAATACCTGTTGTCTGTTGTGTTGTGTCAGTCCAAATGTCCGTAGGCGTGTCTCTGGTTTCACTTGTGTAATAATCTGGTTTATTTGCAGCATCATATCAAGAATACATTGTCCTCACTTTCAAGTCCACGATCAAACATTTGAAAGAGCACACAATACAGCACCTTTACGCCACCTGCCGCCAAAACCATGTGCCCTTCCGGGTCAACACACACACCTAGCCCAGGAAGGTATACATCTTTTACATCCTTTTTTACATGACCAAATACAATAGTGACACCTAGTGGCAAAAGATTAAATAACATGACCCAATCATGAATATGGCTCTTACACAATGTAAAACAAGAAATGTATAATAGTCTCAATTTTACACATTTGTCTGTTCAAAACGAGCATACTAGTGCCAAAGCTGGTTATTTCTAAATGCTACTTCTCAGCATCTGTGGGCGTGTTGAATTCTTTCAAGGCAACACAAATCCTTTTACACTGCGTAGACCAAAAGGCCACCCACCATTAGAGGAGAAGAAGTTTAGAGAGCTAAACTGGAGAGTGATGAGGACTGGCCAAAACAGGGGTAAATCTGTTTGTGATAATGTTCATTTCAACCCACATGCAGCAGTTATTCTGCAGTGATCTCTTCAAACCTGAGAGTCCATCAATAAAATGAAGAGCCAGGTTACATTTGCTCTGCTTTGTGAGGTTGGAGTTGGTAGATGAGCACCGGTAGGACATAACCGGGATTCACTAATGTTACATGTTGCAGATGTGTCTAGGATTCCCACCTGTCCTGGTAAACCTGGGAAATGATTGACCAATTTTTCACCGAAAACATGTAGAAAATGAGAAAGAAAGGTCAAATGTCCCAGAAACAGTTATATTATCCAGGAGTACTTTGGGTTATCTATCCACCTCCTGCCTTGTGAGCAAGTGCAAATGGGTTAGAAGTTATCCCCATGCATGTATGTTGTCACCTTATCTTCTGACCAACATTATGAGAAAGTTGAGTTTGGAATAACAGTTTTCTACTGAGCAATCCCAGTTTGTCATGCGAATGAAAAGCTACACTGTAATCTCTGAACTGTTCGTGTTTTTCTACAATACATTTGTCATGACCTTTTTTCATAGATAAATTACAATCATTGACTGCACATCAAATGTCTGAGACATAAACAGGAACAATCTGAGTAAATACAAGTTACAGTTGTAGAAAAGAACATATCCCAAGAATGAGGAAGGAAGAGGAATGTACCGTGATGCGATAACTTGTTTCTTTAGTGGCTGTAAATGTCCTGGGAAATAATGTCAAGGAAAGAGTAGGAACCCTAATGTCTCAGGGCACCTCTGGGCGCTAAACTAGGAACTGAGTGCACAAAGTTTGATTGTTGTCACCTTTCAACTTCAAGCTCTACGTAACTACAAATTGGCAAAATTGGGAGGCTTGCAAATCTGCTGTGACCTGCCGGAGCAGGGGCGCAGATAGTCCACAACAGAGCGTCTCTAGTGTGAGTTGACATATTGACCTGAATAGAATTCTATTTGGTGACCGTGCAGAGCCTGATCTGGTGTATTTTAGCTCTAAGAGTCACCTCTTTACCACAGCGGGTGTCAGTGCTCATGGGAAACAGTGTCATAATATCTGAGAAACACACAAGTTCTAGCCTTAAGTGCCACTGCGATCAACACCAAATGGATAGACCTCACAATGCCTTTAATGTAAAACTGCACATTTTCAGTCTTTTACAACATCTACATCAACATTTTCTGACTTTTGATTCTTTTTGTTTTACCCACACATCCTTGCCAACACTGTGTTGATCTCCAGGAATCAATCCTTTAACAGTGAATATTACGTGACTCACCTCCCTATGTGTCAAATAGAAACCAAATTGCAATTATTTGCACTATATGAGACTCAAACCTTAAGCCCATGTGTGAAAACCCTGTCATATTTTCACCTACCCACTTCCTCCAGCCTCTCAGTGAAGTGGGAGTCATCGATCTCTCTGCAGTGTGGACTGACTTCTCTCAAAATCAACACTCAGAGGAGAACAGCTGAGTGCCTTGTGCTTAAAATGACTGCGGGTGGCTTTACATTGAGAGGAGTTAAAACCCTGGGGTTTCTTGTGCCTCACGTAAGCTCCTGGAGGATGTGATAAAAGGGGGTTTTATGACAAATTTGATAAGAATGTGCTGTTTTGTCACGTTATAGGACTGAAGAACGCTGTGACACAGACACAATGTGGAGTCTGAAGAGGAGTATGATCCATGTCTTGACTTTGCTGTAACCTTCGTCATTGAAAAAGGACTTGGTCAACTTAAACTCATGTAGATTCATAATTTTCCTTATGTCTCAAGCACTCATGTTCCAAAGCAGCCTGGCAGCATCGTCTGTTTCCCTGCTGCTTATCCATGCACACAGTGTGGTCCAAACACTCTTTAGCTTTGCCTGCTAAATTCACAAAAAGCATAATCCTCATTCAAAGTGGATTAGAGAGAAATGCTGCTCATACACTGAAACCTATTGGATTCAGTTTACCACACTTTAGTATTACTGTCCACTTACTATTGTGCTGTATGTTAAGTGCTGATGTTAACAACATGGAGGGAATGTATTTTCACAGCATGGTGGAGAGACTGAGCTCTAAACTCTACACATGTACTTCTCATAAATCCAACTTGTCCTCTTCAACCCTGACGTTATGCTCACCATATTCATTTTAAGTCCTAATGTAAGCCAGTGGGAAGAGCTTTATTTAGCTTAAAATAACGTGACCCTGTGGACAGAGCTTATATACATTTGCTGGTCTTTTCACTTAAATACAAACTTACTGATGTAACATTTTTGCAAAATCTAAACTTATCATCTCAAAAGGGATACATCTTAAACTGTAAACAAAGACCATGTTGTACGAATAATGTACAAAAACACAAGTGCCCTGAGTGAAGCCAAAATCTGTAGAGCTCCCCCTGGTGGTACACATCATGAAGCCTGCCTTTTTGCATAGAAAAGTGGGCAGAGTATGCTGTGAAGAAGTACCACATATAGAACCCAAATAGCAGGAGTCAGACAGACATTTAAAAGTCTGTTTTATCCAAGCCAAAGCTTCATATTCAGTGGGGTAAATGATAAGGGAAAGGTATCCAAAAATTGTTGGGTAGAGACAGAGTCAAAAATACATGCAAGCAACTCCAGGGAAAATTGCTGGAACACTAACAAAAAAGTACAAGATAACAGAGGAAGGTAATAAAAACTACTTAAACTAGAGCTGTCACATGGATCAGACAAAATCATCCAAAAGTATAAGTAATTTTTGTTCATAAGCCAGTTTTTATGTTGGAGTTAATATTGAATTGATTGTTTGATATCACAAAGAAGTTTGATTTACAGCTCTACTTTTAGATGCTTGGCTCCTGCAATATTCTTTGCCACATTATCAGATTAAAAAGAAAACCTGGAGGAGGAAACGTGAACATTAACAGAACAGCCCTAACACAAGGTATTCCCAGCTGTATTGAATGCGTTGCATCATGTTCAAAATGAGAGGACAGGAACAACAAAAAACTGGGAAAGTTAAGGCTAAAAAAAAACAAACAAACAAAAAAAACCCACCTGTTTGGATGATTTCACAGGTGAACAGGTTCATTGGAAACAGGTGAGGGTCATGATTGGGTAAAAAAGGAGCAACCCTGAAAGGCTCAGCCAATCACAAGCAAGGATGGGGCCAGGTTCACCACTCTGACTATTTGCTCACACAGTTGTTGACAAACAGTTTAAGAGCAATTTAGGGATTTGATTATCTACTGTCCATACTTTCTCCAGACTCTATGAACCTTTTGAGGATATCTCTGCACATAAGCAGCAAAGCCCAAAACTAACATTGAATGCCTGTGACCTTTGACCCCTTGGGCGGTGCTGCGTTAAGAACCCACATCATTGTGTAAAGGATATTAACACATGGGCTCAGGAACACTTCAGAAAACCATTGTCAGTTAACACAGTTTATCACTACATCTACAAGTGACAGTTCAAACTCTACCGTGCAAAGACAAAGTCAGACATCAGCAACAGACAGAAACGCCGCTGGCTTCTCTGGGCTTGAGCTCATTTCAAATGAACTGACACAAAGTGGAAAAGTCTGCTGTGGTCTGACAAGTCCACATTTCAAATCGTTTATGGAAATCACAGAAATCACAGAGAAAAAGGACAATCCAGAAAAAAAACACAACAATGAAATTAAAAAAGAAATCTTATGTTTATTAGTTAGAAGAACAATCATCTTGTCTTTGTAGTGTTCAAGATCTGCAAATCATTGTATGGTTTTTGTTTGTGCTTTACACAACGTCCCAACTTCATTGAATATGAGTTGAATTTAGCTAGATAGTCAGCTGGTTAGTTGTTATTTAGTTTAACAAAGCATCAGTTGGAATTTAAGTCTTTAAAAAAGTAGCTTGAAAATCATCACATCCCAGCAAAAGTAGAAATAATTGACAAAAGATAGAAATTAATATCATTTTAAAAATGAATTCCCCTCAATGTTTTCCTCATTTCTCCAACTGTGTGGACTTAGTGCTGAGCTTCGGCCTCGTCTGTCCTCTTTTCTGGGTTTCCAGGTTCAGATGAGTGAACCTTTTTGTTTCTCAGAGAGATTGACAAATGAAGGATATCACTTTGGCAGACAGCAAAACAGGCCCAAGGTTTCTCTTGTTTCTCCCTGTCAAAGAAATTTTCTATGGGCATTTTTTTTCTCTCTCTACTCTGACTGAATATATAAGGCGCTGTATGCCGTACAGATAGTACGGCAGCCAGACATAAATGTGATATTTTAGGTGAAAAGTAGCTCCAGACTTTTTAGCCTCCCTATCATGCATTTTCTTTGTCACCAGACTTTTTTTTTAGTCTTCTTTTTCACTCTTTTGAGAAAGACAGCTTGATCTTTTGAGGCTCTGTGATTAAATATGGAATAAAAAATAGAAGCGAGGTAAAAGAAGAAAGAATGGAGTCTCAGAGGACAGGTTTCAAGTTCACCTGCCAGTGGAAGAAGGGCCTGTCTGCTGTGTCTGCCAAGGTGAGATGTAACATACTGTCAGATTAGAGAGCAAAGGACACAGGAGCAGCTTTCAGCACATTTGGTGGTTTATTTATTTATTTAAAACATGTACGCTTCTTTTGCAGAACAATGATAACTTACAACAAAATGTATAAAAGGCTTAAAAGTCCATTTCTCTTTCCTTTTCTTTCTTTGTTAGAGCTCATTTTCTGTCTGGACGTATTCCCATCTCCCTACCCAGTTTTCAAAGTCAAGACATAAGTCCATTTAGACATGCGTTTCCCCGACATGAACGTGATGCCAATTTCACACATCCGCCTCACTGAATTTCACAAGATTGAACCTTTTAACATCAGTGTTTCACTTCCAACACAGCACGAGTCTGAGGTGAATCCCATCAGATTAACACAAAGGCCACAGCAGCACAAGGTTAAATACACAGACAGGGAGATTAAATGTAAGTATTTCTCTCTTTTTGTGAAACTGTGAACGAGCCAATTTTACTTTGGCGGGGTGATTCTCCTCAGGTCAGACCAATCTATAAAAGGAAAGACCTGTAAGAAGAAAGAGAGGATGATAAACTCCGACGATGACTTTGGAGAGAAGGATTGTCTCCTTCAGTTTTATGGTTTTCATCCCTGGTATCTATAACAATGAATTAATGAGTGCTGAGTAAAACGCATGGAGCATGTGAGAAAGTCATTTCTCATCTAAAGATTAATTCATGAGTCTTCTGTGTGTTCTGTAAATGACTGCATTCATAATGAGGTGCCATGAGAGTTATCAAATGTGGAGCTCCTCCCTGTATGTTACTCCTCATTCTCTAACCACAATCCCCTCTCCAGTCAAATTAAAGGCATAAAAGCCCCCCCCAAAAGAACTGTTTTGCTGTTAAAAAGTCTTATCTAATGACTCTGATGTTTCTCTGAAGCAGCTGTGGCTCAGTGGTGGTTCAATCCTGGCTTCATGCACTGAAATTTTCTTAGGCAAAACACCACTTCATTGCATTTCTCATACAGTTGTGCCTGAAAGTTTACACCCCCCAGCAGAATTTCTGACTTTGACATGGTTAGTGGTTAGGTGAAGACATTTATTGAAGAAAAAAAAAATAAGTTTAGTCTTTTTAAATCATAATGACAACAGAAACTTCAAAAATGACCCTGATCCAAAGTTTACACCCCCCGGTTTTTAATACCTTGTGTTTCCCCCTTTAACATCACTGACAGTTTGAAATTCTTTGTGGTCGTTGTGGATGAGGGTCTTTATTTTCTCAGATGGTAAAACTGCTCATTCTTCTTGGCAAAAAGCCTCCAAGTCCTGTAAATTCATGGTTTTTGTTGCATGAACTGCAGGTTTGAGATCTCCCCAGAGTGGCTCAATGATATTGAGGTCAGGAGACTGAGATGGCCACTCCTGAACCTTCAAGGTCCACTTGACCTTGTGTTGTGCATCCTTTTCATGTTGGAACAAGGCCTATGATGAAAGGTCCACCATTCCTACTGTGAAACACGGAGTTGGATCACTGATGTTTTAGGGATGTGTGAGCTACAAAGGCTCAGGAAACTTGGTCCAAACTGATGAATGAAGGATGAATGTTACCGTGCATGTTATCAGAAAATACTTGAGGAAAATTAACTGTCTTGCATGAACTACAGGTTTGAGGTCTCCCCCCACTGGATCGATGATATCAAGTTTCAGGAGACTGAGATGGCCACTTTAAAACCTTCTCTTTCTTCTGCTGTAGCCAATGGCAGGTTGATTTGGCCTCGTGTTTTGGATCAGTGTCATGTTGAAACGTCCAAATACGTCTCATGTGCAGCTTCTGGGCCGATGGGTGTAAATTTTCCTCCAGTATTTTGATATCACGCTGCATTCATCCTTCATTCATCAGTTTGGATCAAGTTTCCTGAGCCTTTGTAGCTCTCACATCCCCAAAACATCAGTGATCCACCTCCGTGTTTCACAGTAGGAATGGTGTAACTTTCATCATAGGCCTTGTTGACTCCTCTCCAAATGGAATGTTTGTGATTGTGGACAAAAAGTTCAATTTTGAGGCTTGTCTCTGTGCTGTTTGGCATATTGTAAGTGTTATTGTATTGTAAGTATTGTAAGTATTGTGGATCTTGAAACATCCACCCCATTTTTTTTCAGAGTCCTGTATTTCAGCTAAAGTTATTTGAGGGTGTGTCTTTGCATCTGGAACAATTTTTGCCAAAATGTTTGTTGGTCTGCCTGACTGTGGATTGGTTTCAACAGAATCCCTCTCTCTCCACTTCTTAATTAGAGTTTTAATAATGCGTCTTGGCATCATCAATTCCTTGGATACCTTTTTAAATCCTTTTCCTGTTTTATACAGTTGGATAACCTTTTCTCATAGATCTTTCGACAAATATTTTGCTTTCCCCATGACGCAGAAACCAGAAACTTCAACGCAGCACTGAGTGAAAGATGCACATGTTTGTCAGGAGCTCAGAAACTCACTGAGCTTTTATACACACACACTGATTACAAGCTTATAGATCACAGGTGAGGATGGTTACCTTTAGTAGACATTCAAACACATTTGTGTCAGATTTTGTGCATTTATCAAGCCAAAACCACCAGAGTTGTGTAAACTTCTTAGCAGGGTCATTTTTGAAGTTTCTGTTGTCATTATGATTTAAAAAGAATAAACTTTTTTTTTTTTTTTTTTTTTTTTTTTAATAAATGTCTTCACCCAACCACTAACCATGAGTGAAAGAGAGGTTTTTGTGCTATCATTCATATTGTCTGAGAAATGGCCAAAAAAATCAGAAATTCTTCTGGGGGGGTGTAACCTTTCAGGCACAACTGTACATCAACTTGCACTTACTCTAGGTTCAGGTTCTAATGACGCTTTCCTCATTCATGTACGACTGTAAAAGCTCAAACCTGTTGACTCCTGGCCGATTTGATTTTGTAGTCAATGACTTTATTAATGATAATAACTTTATTTGTATAGAAACCTTAGAAACGTAAGTTTACTAAGTGCTTTACAGCAGAGTCTCAGAACAGAAAATCATCAAACAAAAAGTGAATAAGAGACCAGGTCAAAGGAAAAGCTTCAGTTTCAGCAATATATTACAACCCAAAATGGGAGTCATACGATACCATCTATTAAAATCTGTAAGGAGCCTGACCACTGAGGTGTCACAGTGATTTTTCATATATACCTGAGAGGATGGAATTACAGTATTCTAGTTGGGAAAAAATCAGTGCGTGTTATTGCTTTGGGGTCAGTCTTGGACAAAATCCATCCAATTTTTGAAATGCTGCAAATGGGGACAAATCATGATTAAAAAGCTTTATTGATGTGTCTTTCGAAGCTTTGATTAGAGTCAAATATCACACCTAGGTTTATGGAGGGAATTTAACTGAAGAAAAATTTGGGCTGACAAACATTTAATTTTATTTCAGGGTGTTACATGAGCATGTGTATGTTCTCATGTAGGTGTGTTATGTTGGTGAGTCTGTGTGTGAGTGGAGCTTGATTGCAGGATGTGCAGCACCTGGAAGGAGCTGCTGGGACAGCTGGGTGTTTTCTACCATCGTCTTTGTTCTATGGTGGAGGATTCAGGTGCAGAGAGAGCCAGCCAACGTTCCCCGTGAACAACATAACATTGTTTTTTCTAAGCCTTTGGAGCAACTTTTTGTGTTTGGTCAGGGTTTAAGCTTGTGGTGAGTGGTAATCTTTAAGTTCTGTGCTTCCTTAAACAAATCTAGTTTTGAGTGCATAACTTCCTTTAGTTTTACGGGGAGTATTTTCTGTTGTTATATTGACTTGAGTTTCCTTTTTAAAGACATTTAACTGACCTTTTTTCTCCTGCCATCTTTCTTTCTCCATATTTTCCCGGGTTTAAAAGTTTATTTGTCAGACCTGTATACCCCTAGTTCTCACCAGGTCATAATAGAGGGTCCTGAGGTCATAGGGGGAGGTTTATCTGCGTCATATCCACAGCAGTGAAAGAGACTTGATGGCGTTTGTTAATTTGGCCAGGGGGCAGCGTATACATATAAAATAAAATTGGACCTAGAACTGAACCCTGTGGTACACCATAATTGAAACTTCAGGTTGAGGAGACGTGATTAACTATGGTGACTGCAAAAGTTCAATTTAAAATATAAGACTGAAACCAATGAAGTGCAGTATCCCTTATGCACACCTAGGTGTCCAATTAAAATAACATGATCCACTGTATTAAATGCTGCACTTAAAGTCTTAAAGGAATAAAATTGCACTCTCCCCTGAGTTAGAGGTTAAAGGGAGGTCACTGTTGACCATGAGGAGGGCTGTTTCTGTGCTACAGTTTTGGCTGAAAGCACATTGAAATTTCTCAAAGAAGTCATTTTAGGACATGAAATATAACATTTAATTTTGTGTTAACTTAATATGATCTGGCTCTGACATGGTTTGTCTTAATTTGGAAGTCCTTGAGCATTTTGGTGGTTTTCCATGCTCAACTTCCTGTTGATTTGTTTTGAAAAAAATTGATGCCTCAAGGTTCTGGCATCTGGCAAAAATAAAACTCAGACCTGCCGGATAAGGAACACAGCCGGAGCTCGAGTGGGTCCAGAGTGAGTTAACACATTGACTTGAATAGAAATTTTCTGTCAGGACGCATCTGATTGGTGCTCACCTGCCAACGCTTGCACACAGAAAACGTTCTCGTGGGCAAGATTTGATATTCAATGTGTAGGAGAACCCTTTTTTTTCTGCCCTGGTAACTTTACACTGCAAAAACTGAAATCTAAGCAAGTCATTATGTCTTATTTTTAGTAAAATTTGTCTAACTATTCTTGATTTGAGACACATTTACTAAGCAAGGTCATTAAAAAACTTGAAATCAGACATTTTTAGAGACAAAAATGAGGTGTAAATTGCTTGTAACAAGTAAAAAAAATCTGCCAATGGGATAAGATAAAAGATTCTTGTTTAAAGACATCTTTCTAATTTCAAGAAACTTCTCGGGCGAATTCGTCTTATCCCATTGGCAGATTTTTTTTTACTTGTTACAAGCAATTTACACCTCATTTTTGTCTTAAAAAACTTGAAATAAGATACTTTTATGACCTGGTCTGGTGAATGTGGTTCAAATTAAGAACAATAAGACAATTTTTACAACAAATAAGACATAATGACTTGCTTAGATTTCAGTTTTTGGAGTGTAGGGGCTCTGTGCGTTCTTATGGGTGTTGATGAGGAATGTCTGTTTGTTGCAGCCAGTCTCAAGTGGACACTGAAGGAATTTTAGCTCTTTTTGGCTTGGCTTCATTTTTCATATAGTGTAGTAAGTTGTGTAGCACGCTCACACACACACACACACACACACACACACACACACACAAATGTTATCATCCTCAGGGTGTTTTCTGCTTGGGCAGCTGGCCACCACTACCTGATTGTAACTCCCTTACTTACTTTTGACACCAGAAAGACACAACACAAGTGAGTGAACTCCCCTCTCAGGAAAGAACGCTGTGTTCTTCACTCTGCTTCTCTGACAAATCTGTCCTGAGGTGACGAAACAGGAACTTGGGATATGAATGACAGATAAACTGATCAACAGACTTTTATATCAACATTATGCAATAATTATAACTATCAGTATTTTCACATTATGTGTCAGCCTGAGTTTTCAAATATCTAAATGTTCATCCCTGTTTGATAATTTATATCATTACTAACTTTGTACTGCAGCTGCTTTCAGCTGTTTCCCATGGGATGAAAAAGTTTCATTTTTGACTTGACAAACTATGATTCAGCAGTGCAGAAATGTAAAAAAAAGGAGGCAGAATTCTGTGATAAATAATAAAATTGATGGGAAAATGTGATGGAGGGGATTCACAGGCAGGAAGAGAGGGCAGGCTTCCCTTGTGGTCACAGTTGTCATTATGTAAGACTTCAGCTGCTAAACAAGTTTAAAAATCCATTTGTGCTGTAAGCCTGAAAGACAAGCAGAGCTCAGTTCTACCATCAGCTCTTTATTTCATCTGGCACCATTTCTGCCTCTTTCACTCCAAGCTAGTCATAGTGCACAACTGCTTTTGTGTTACTCATGCTGTCATTTCTACATGAAGCTGTCAATAGATGTACATTTAAGATTGAAGAATGAAATACACCTCAGAGGAAGATTGATTTTAGCTACAGTCAATACAGTACATGTAAGATTTGTAGACTAGATTCAATTAGATGAAACAAACACTGTGCAGACATCTGTTTTTTCTCACATATCTCATGACAGTAATAATTTCCAATGCGTTTAATATGTTTGACTTGAGTTTGTATTTCTGGCCACACTTCATCAGTGCTGCACTGTTTCTTCGTGAGATGATTTGTTTGGCCGAGGGCGATGTCTGTTCAATTAAGAGTCTTGAATCTAACAGTCAAACTTCTGGAAAAATTACCAAATAATGTCTGTTTTTGTCTTGGAATTCATGCAGGAGGAGTGGACGTAGGTAATTGCTCAATGATTGCATTTGACTTCTATAATTGCACAACTGGGATAATGTGTGCAGCCCTGTGTTTGGAGAATATTGATTTTGCGTTATATGTGCAGAGAAACAGAATAAATTGGTTTTGCAGTTTTTCAGCTCCCTTGTTGGATAATAAAGACCATTCAGTGTTTTCATTAAGTTTCTATTTTTTTTTTTTTTCAGCACCAGCCTCAGCTGAGCAGCACAAAGCTGAACATTCAGCCACAACAGCAGCAGGAATCTGCGTGGGGAGACTTTTTCAACTTTTTTTTTAAGATGAAAGCAAATTATTAGACACACTGCTGCTCTGGTGTGCTCTGCTCGATAAGCACTCACTGGAACTTCTGTAAATATCCTAAAATCAATGTTAACAGAATCTAAATCCTCATTTGAATGATGAATCAATATTTAACGCTGCTAAAGGAGAAAGAGAGAGATCACCATATGAGTGACTGTTGGATATAAGTGAATTCATCTCAAAGAGCAATTTAGTTTGCTCAAACCTGAATCAAGTTTCAGCAGCAACATCTGCCTTCCAGATGGTTCTATTCAGCCAACCAATAAAGAAGGTATTCTATTGCTTATGAAGGAAAAAGAGGCAGAGATTTTGAAAAAGTCGATGACATTTGGGGCTTGATTCTGGATAAAAACTTTAAGCTGATTGAACTTCAAGTTTATGGAAACAAACTAAGGGTTTTTTTTTGTTTATTTGTTTTTTTTCTCCATACAGTATGATTTATTTTTAATCCCTGTACACACTTCTGTAACATATAAGGAATGTTCTGTAAACATCTGTAAAAGTATAGCCTCAAACACTACTTCTGCCACATCTAATGAGAAAAATCATCAGCATGACCCATAGTTTGAGATGGGATTAGATATACTTAAATACAGAACATATTTGAACATCTGTAAAAGTATAGAGGCAGACAAAGCTTCTCCCACGTCTGCTGTTTTTTTACATTCCGGCCCCTGCCCCAGCATTTGTAGAGCAACGCATCGGCTCTAGTATGTGCTGCCTGCAGACTGTCATGGCGAACGGACTAGCTGCCGCCGTGTGTCAAAGCAGCATCACATCAGTCTCACTGGACAACTGACCATCTTCTTCAATCTGAGTCAGCTATTTCTCGATGAAGTACTTCGTCAATGGAGAACAGACCTCTCCCTTAAGTTCACTGTCTTGCTCTCTGGCGTGTTACTAATCACCACGATTGGTGGGTAGTCTCACACTGTATGAAGTCCAAAAATTTGAATAAATCACGCCCATGAATACTTCTCAGATTAAAGTTACAGATGTCCACCATCTCCAGGTGTCAAGTACTAACTACATGAGGCATCACATTTGCAGCCATGGCTTGTTAAATTCTGCAATGCTCCATGTTGCATTTTTGGTACTTAACCCTTTGTAGCCAACCGTACAATATTTGAAACATGACTTCAGAGACCTCTATGTCATCAAAATGATAAATAGTTTCTTTAAAAAAAAAAAAAAAAATATATATATATATATATATATGTATGTATTAAAACATATTCTACCACCTTGAGGATTGTCATATCACTACAGTCAGCTGAAGTTTGTATTTTGGCCTTTTTCAAAATGTCTGCTCTCATGAAGTCATCCACTCACGTATTTTCAGGAAAATTATTGCTTGATTATCAAGAGGTTGCAGTAAAAATAGCATCAAAATAGATACTTTTTTGATTTAAATATGTGTTTTCCATATGCAGTAAATGCATATTCACAAAAAAAAAGAAAAGGAAAAAAAAAAAAAAAAAGTTCAACCCTCCTATTAAAATAATAATAATACATTTTATTTAAGGGCGCCTTTCATAGCACTCAAGGTCACCTTACAAGAATAAAAGTGCTTTAAAAGAGGACTAAAACAGATATAAAACATATATATATATATATATATATATTATGCTCATTTGTTAGTAACGTATATTATTTACCAGGGTCAATTTAGCTCGGTGTATGCTTTCTTCTTGAAAGGATAAAAAATAAAAAATAAAATAAAAATAAAAAAAATTAATTCAAGCAAGCATTGTTCACTAAATAAGCCAAGCAGAGAAAGCCTCATTTTTAAAAAAACACTTTTTACTTTTTTCCCTAGATATTCTAAATTCAATCCGGGTCAATTTGACCTGGAACATAACAGGCAAGTTTATAAAACAGATAAAATAGTTCGCAAAATTGCCCAGTGTGTAAATTGTGATACAAGAAATATATCATGAATGAAATAATAAGGCAATATGTTTGTGGATTTTGTTTAAAAGGGTCAATGAATATCTGGGCTCCAAAAATTTGAAATTTTCTCATTATTTTTTGATAGGTTGGGCTTCACGGGGTCAAAGAGTTGATCCAAGCTGAGAATATGAACTAATTGTACAAGAGGTGTGCGGTGACAAAAATAGTTAATATTAGTTATTTTGGTCGCCAAACTCTCCAACCCTCACGCAGCTTTGTTTACCATTAGATCACTTGCTGTCCAGGAACAAAATAAAACGAGGCAAACAATGTTAGAAAGTGGAGTACTGGACAGGTAAGTCTGACTGACAGGAGTTGATGGAATGCACAGAAAATTAAGGGCAAAAATGCTACATTGTAAAAATGAAAAACCTCATGTAATAGCACAGAATGTAAAGTTTGTTCCTCAAAATAGTAAACCCTTTGCTTTTTTAGATCAGTGATCTTGCCCCTGAAGTGAAAGCAGGGTGTCTCCTCAAAGCCACCATCTGTGATTTCACAGTCTTAATGATGGAGGACATGTGGCCTGCTGAGCTACATGATGAGAATTCTGCTTAAAATGGTGTAATATTTTTTTTTTAAAGTGTGCTCTGTGACCAAAGGACCATGAACTTCTGACAGCAGCTGTTAAAGTTTCAGACGTTTTAAGCTTCACTCTGACTCTTTCAGCATAAGAACACCCAACAGACGAACAGATCCCAAACCTCTGAGCTGACGACTTTTCCTCTAACCTCACTCAGCCAGTAGATAATGGTGTGTGAAGCAAAAAAAAAAAATAGAGACAGCTCTTTTTACTATTCTATTAGAACATGACAACGGTTTGCCCTCCTCTGCTCCTATCTGGGCCAGACTGATGTCCCAGGTCAGTTAATGTTGTGACACGACAATAGACACGTACAGTGCCACATGCCAGGTTCCCCTTTTATAAAAAGAAAAGATCCTCTCTGGAAATCCTGAAGAGTCACATTTTCCAGTCTTTCCATACATTTTTTAAACTCCCTAAGTGTTTCCAGGGCTAAAAAGAGGAGAGAGACGGTGGTTTGGGGAGGTGAATAAATTTGAGGCCTTGAAATATTCAGCCTGTACTCTTTATCATGACTGAAGGCTGGCTGATGGCGCTTTAACTATTNAAAAAAAAAAAAAAAAAAAAAAATAGAGACAGCTCTTTTTACTATTCTATTAGAACATGACAACGGTTTGCCCTCCTCTGCTCCTATCTGGGCCAGACTGATGTCCCAGGTCAGTTAATGTTGTGACACGACAATAGACACGTACAGTGCCACATGCCAGGTTCCCCTTTTATAAAATCTTTTCTAGGAGAGACCTTTAGGACTTCTCAGTGTAAAAGGTCAGAAAGGTATGTAAAAAATTTGAGGGATTCACAAAGGTCCCGATTTTTCTCCTCTCTCTGCCACCAAACCCCTCCACTTATTTAAACTCCGGAACTTTATAAGTCGGACATGAGAAATAGTACTGACTTCCGACCGACTACCGCGAAATTGATAAAATTCAGATAAGCTACAAGAAAGACAGAAGGATATAAGTATCTGCAATGTTTGTCCAGTTCTTCTTGAATCCTTATATAGCTTACTTCTGTATTCATGGTCATGCTTCATGTGGTAGCATGCCTTGTTACCTCACTCTGAGCTTAAGGACACCAGAGGCACAAACAGGCAGTGGCACACATCTCATTCACATGGTTACTGGGATTAAACGCCACTTCTTTATTGAGAAGTCTTGCATGCACACACCTCACACTCTAAAGCACACTGAGAGGGCTGGATGCAGTTACTGAGTATCTTAGAACAGGGGTGTCCAAACTTTTTTTCCTAAAGGGCCGTAACTGATTCTGTGAAAATGACCAAAGGCTGTCGGCTCTTACTGACATGTTTATTTACAGTGAAAGTAGCAAATAAGTATTTAAGACATTTTTTGTTTTTTATATACTCAAGCAAAAAACAAAAACAAAAATGATCTCTTAGTTCAGTTAAAGATTCTTGTACTAGTATTGAAGATGTATGAGATAAAATCTAAGCTGGGAAAATTATGTCATCTGGACTTTATTATGTTTGTTTATAAGACAATTATAAATCACTTTTAACCCATCAACCGTTGTCTTTTCTTCACCATTTCAGAACATTTATTCAGTCTTGTGTCTACATTCCTTCACAAAGCACATTTTTGCAGATTGCATCGAGCATTAGCTTTATAAAAGTCGCCTATGCACAGACCAAATCTTAGTGAGATGTTACCAGATATATCATGTTGCGCCCATAGACTGTATTAAAACATGGACGTAGTCTCCGTGACGTCACCCGTCTGTTACTGCAGCTCTGTTTTGAGGCTAAACGGCGGGCGCGGCCATATTGGAAATGGGACGAGTGACGAGTGCCCAAACTCACAGCTATTGGGCGCCTGTCAGTCACGTGATCTGAGCTGTGGCTCTGATTGGGTAAGCTCTCGATCCCAATATCTTCCAAACGGCCGAGTTAGAAAAAAATTCACCCCCCTCAGAGTGTGTGCCGTTAGCAAAATTAGTGATCCAGACGGGAGACACAGTTTGTACCAGGCTTTGAATACCCCGATTTTGGCTCTGAAAACGGCCTTTTTCCCGTCTGCTTGTACAGGACTTCCGGTGCTTCTGGAGCCAGCCTCAAGCGGTCACTGGAGGAACAGCAGCTTTTTAGCACTTCCACGTTGTCTCATTTTTTCAGACCGGAGGTTGCCGCTTGGTTGCGCCCTTAGTCCTCCTAAACAAGGAAACTGCAACTAAAAACACAACATTCAATCTAGGTTCAGAAAGCTGGATGTTTACTCTACTGACCCACTACAGATAGATAGAGAGAGAACATTAAGTTGAACAGTGACTGTTTTATTGCCTCAACAGTCAACAAGCAATATTGGTACAATGTACAAAAATACAATATCCCAAAATAAATCCCTTTTTAAAATGGTAAAATAAAACAAAAACTCAAAAAAAAAAGTCTTTAATTTCAATCAATGAAAGTTCAAGTTCTCATGAGACTCTCCTACAACTACCCGGGTAGATTTTGTTGTGTTCGTCTTATCTGATCCTTGACTGAAGTGACTGTGAATCTGAAGTTCGAAGAGACACGACCCACAGCTGGCCACACCTGTTCCACCTTTAACTTTTTGACCATTTTGATTAAAGTGCATTTTCTTAATACTGTCAGTGTGAGCGCACCTGTGCATTCAAAACCATGAGTGTGAATGCAGGAGAATGCAATTTGGGACACACTGTGATGTCACCCATTTGTGTGTAGTACAGCTTTCTAATGGGTAGACATCCTGGAAATGTGGGTTGCCAAAAAAAAAAAAAGAATAAAAAAGGAAGCTCACTTGTAATTCTAAACATATTACAATGATCTTAATACACTTTCTCTCACTCTTTCCACGTTATTCCTCTGTCCTACAGTGGCCATGACAATTACATGCAAATGGCTTATTATGCTGATTAGATGATAATGTGAGCCAGAAGCTACTTTCCTTACTGAGCAGTTGGCAACACTTTATGTAGAGCAGAGCTGATGTCACTACATTTGTTCACATGAAAAGCACCAGACTGGGAGACAATCATTAGAATAGTTTACAGTACAGCAACGCTTTAACTTACTCTCCTGTACTTGGATACAATTTCATTAAGTTTGGATACTGTTCAGCTTTTTAACTCCCAATAACCATTGCATTAGGCTACAGGTAAAGGCGGTCTGTTTCCTGTTGAATGTGAGGTCACTGTGGGGACTATTTGATTTTAATTCACTGTGTGTGTAATTACAGATCAGCATGTATGAGAGCAGTTGATGAAGCCATGGATAAAATGCTCACTTGCTCCAGTCTTTACATCCATAACAATATTCATCAGCGTGTGGATACACAGGGGAAGGTTGTTTTAGTGGCTTACTCAGCAGCAAGAATCATTATTTCACTAAATATGCATCCAAACTAAAGCTCACGCTATTTGATTTAAGCAAAACTTTTCCTTCATTTGCTCTGCTGAATTGAAACATCAAATTTTCAGGAAGTGAAATGTGATTTTGGATTAAAAAGGAAGCAAGGATGAATGGATTGAAAGAGAGAGAGAGTGAGTGAGAGAGAGAGAGAGAGAGAAAGCTTAAAGACTTGAAGCCCCCCCTGGGACTGTCCTGGGTTTTCCCTCACTGGTATTGACAGAGCCTAAGTGAGCAGGAGGGGGGGTGACAGAATTAGAGTGAGAGGATTGTTGAGATTGATGGCCAGTGAATATGCACGGCAGGAAACGTCTTGTCCCACTGAGTTAGTCACAGACGTATGAAGAGTGGGCCACGCGGAGGAAATAGCCGCTAGTATGAGTGCCGCCACATATTTGAGCCTGACTCTGTCTTCTCCGTGCTCTGGTAGGAAATCCACCAGAGGTCAGAAAGACTGACAGAAAGACGAGTCACAGCTGGAAAAGTGTCTTTCAGAAGTGTTGTGTCTATTCCAGTTTGGACTTCATTAATTACCCTGTCAGAGAAACTTCTGACAGAAAACACCTAGAGGGCTTCTAATTCATTCCCAGCCAGTATTTGGCTTATCATAGTTATCTAGTTTGAAAGTTGTTTGCATGCATATTTCTGAGCTTTTACAAGTTAAAATAAACAAATGGTTTATTTCTTGAATTATTCACTATTTGAGTCCCCTGAATTCTGGCATTGTCATCTTGGAATATGCCTGTGTCATTAGAAGAGAAAAAATCCATTGATGGAATAACCTGCACATTCAGGTAGTCAGCTGACCTCATTCTTTGGGAACATAATGTTGCTGAACCTGAGCAACTGCAGCAACCGCAGATCATAACACTGCCCCTACAGGCTTGTACAGTAGGCACTAGGCATGATGGGTGCATCATTTCACCTGCCTCTCTTCTTACCCTGATGCACCCAAGACGACAGTTCCCCACCATCTAGAGGTGGACAGATCAATCCAAAATATCAATGTATATAACTCTAGATTTGACTCCAGTGTTGGTATCAGTATCAATCAATACTTATGTGATGAGATCAATACTTAAGTTTTGCTGTCACTCTCTCTACTTTATGTGCACTCCTCTCACTCACTTTGCTTAGAGCACTCTGCTGAATATGCTATATATGTTATATAAATACAAATTTATCAGACCAACACCCAGTGCAAGTTGTTTTGCTCTGCTGCTGTTAAGGTTCTCAGTAACCAGAGAAATGGAGGAGGACCCAAAAGCAGGCAGAGGCAGTGGAGGCAGTTTTAAGGGGTTTTATTGCAGAATGTGTGAAGGAACAAATCCAGAGCTGGGGTGGTGAGGGAGTCCAGAGTCTACAGAGGCAGGAAGACTTGAGAGCACGAGGCAGGGTAGCAGGGCTAGGGCAGAGGGCAGGAGCAAGAGGAGGCACTGGGGAAAAAAAAGGAAAAACACGGGTGATGAGACACAAGAAAATGCACAGAAAATCACTGGAGTCTACAAAGTACTCAGTCTGAAGACAGGAGCCGAAGTACCACTGTGGCAGAGGGAATAATCTGGCGCCTGACTCCTGTTTCCACACAGCCTTTAAGGGAGAGCTGATGAGGTGATGAGCTGCAGGTGATCAGGAACAGGAGCAGGAGCCACAGGTGCACAAACGAGCCAGGAGGAGGGGTGCCCAAGCCCTGTGGGAGGGGTAAAAGAGCTCCACAGCAAACATGAATCAACACAGCTGCTCTTCATTATCAGTAAATTGCTGATTTACTAAATATTTTCATATTTCTGTAATGGCTAGTCTGCCAGTATGCACAACCTGTTCGATCAATATGATACATTAAACAGTAACATAAATGAGTTGCTGTCATTCATAAATATTCAAATTTACTGTTTTACTACAAAGCAGAGAAAAATTAAAGCCCATGATTGAAAAAATAAAAACAAACTTTTATTCCTGAACAGAAATAGAAGTTTTAGTGATTATGTGTTATAGTGATTAGCTTTGAAGAACTGATCTTCCATGTAAAAAGTATCTGTATCTGTATTGATATAGGTGATACTGACGCTATATTTACTTGGTATTGGATTGATACAAAAGTTTGCAGTATCGCACACTACTACCACCATCCTTCCAGTTTTTGTGTTGCACAGTTCTTCAACCAACTTTAGTAGTTTCTGCATGAATCTGCTTAGATGTTTTCTCTGCTTGATGCCAATGATTTGACCCTTCTTAAACAGACTAACATCTTTTCTACAACCTCAGGATGTGTCTTTCTCTATGGTTCTTTAAGAAGTGAGAAGTTGCTCATTGCATCAGCTGGAGCTAATTAACTTGTTTCCTGTTGAAAAATAATCACCCATGCAGTAATTATCCAATAGGAGGCTTGTACCTATTTGCTTTTTTAAATCCAGGTGGCAACATTTATTTCAGCCAGACAGTGAATACACCATAGCAATCACCATCAGTTGCAACACGCATTGACTGACCTACTGCTGCTTTTATAGGAACCAGAATAAATCGCTAAGACCAGCATGAGCCATTGAGCCACTAGCGGCTTATCATATACTGCTTTTTTTTCCACCTCTGTGCCTTTCAGTTTAATGCTGTGTGAAAGTGGGGACAAGGTGAAGATGGCATGCAAAGGATAGGTGTATTCCAAACATCCCGTGAATTATATTTTATCTGGGAATAAAGCAGTTTATTCTTGTTCTTGCAATTCATATTTGATGCAAACTACATGCAGATATATCAGACACTTGTAGCAATGCATTGGCTTATAACTGATACAATACAGGCCAAAAGGGTAAAATGAAAGAGTGGATTTTGTTTCCCAGTGTTTTGGATCACCAAAAAGCGCCACAACCCCCAACACTTGCTTTGGGATTCAAATCAGTGTGGAGGATAGATTGCAGATTTAATGTCAGTGACACTCAATAAATTGCTAGAAATGAAAAGTATTTTTCACTGCAGATGGAAAAAATAGCTCTTGCATTCATGCAGTAACAGAAAAAAACACCTTTGGTCATCCTTTTAGATAGCAACGACCTTATTTATGATTGAAAAACTCTATATCTGACAGCCAGCTTAGGGATTAGAAAACCGCTGCGTATTGATTTTTCAAATCTGTGTGTGATTAGGGTTAGACTGATAAGTGAGGAGTTGTTTCTCAGAGGGATCAGAGGTGTGAGCAGGCCTTGCGTACAGGAACTGTATGGGTTGTGTTATCATCCGGGACAGGTCTTGGTTGAATACTGTAGAGCTCTAACCAAACTAACGCTGATGTATCTGCAGAGGCTGGCAGGTGATGAAACATGTCAAAGTGAATTGATTATGAGAAGCGTTGCATCCCTGACTTGAAGCAGTTTTTACCCTCTCTCCCTCCTCAGATCCTCACTGGTGAAAGGCCTCTTCCCAAACATCACTGACACTTCAAATTGAGTGTCACTCAAAATGGAAGTGGTGTGATAAGAGCCATTAGAGGATGGGAGAGGGACTGGTGCCTACTTTATGTTGCTCTTTCATCACCTCCACAATTTCCCTCTATAGGCTCAGAGTCTGCTGTGTCCCATGGTGCTCTTTGACTCCAACAGCTTAGTTTTACCATGACACTTTCTAGCACTTCCTGAGCTCTGAATTTCTACAGTTATAATTTCTATTCTCTAACATTTTGCAACACAATCAATCAGAAAAGTTTGACTTCGATTCACAAATGTCTCTCATTCCACTTTCACATGCCAACACTGAATACGTGACCTTGTAACAGCGTTGAGAGACTTACTCCTGAAGGGTTGTTTTTGTCAAGGAAAATGAAAAAGTTCACTTCGATGAAGGCAGTCCTCCCCAAAATAAATTGTGAATATCTCAAATTTGAATAGCAAACCAACGGGGATCCTTGAAATGTTTTATTTCTTCCATTTTCAACCTCTCTGCAGGACCTTTGTCGTGGTCGCCCTCTGGTTGATTGCTGTCTCTGTCAGTGTCCTGTTATAACTGTAACATATTCAATGACTCATTCTTGAAGACACAGGAAGTTACAGATAACCTTGAAAAAGCCCATAACAGCTTCACAATGTTTCTTTTGTGGACTGACTCTGGATTGGTACAGACAGTTCATATATCTGCTATGGAGATATTTCACCAGTCTTGTCTAGTCTAGTCTTTTATTCTCCTCCCAACCGATTTCCTGTATCTACCACCCGCATGGAGCTCAAATGATTTTTAAGGAAAGCTGAATACTACAGGGTAATTTACCCAGAATTTTGCGCAAATAGCCGCCCCCCTGACTGACTTGACCAGCCCGAAGTTTCCTTATGTAACACTTACGATGGGTATGTTTAGAAAATGTTACTTTAAATACTGCAATGGATAACTAGTGTGGAAGCGAATTAACAATGTATGTAATATTATTAACTGTATATTCATGACCTAAATGTGTAAAGAGAATATTACTGTAGCTGAGAAGCACTGGGTCAGTCTGACCCAGAAAAACACATACTCAAGGGTCAAGGAAGGTGAGGGCATTAGTTATGCGAATAAAGTTCCCATAAAAACAGGATATAAGATAGGCTAGAACTCCTGGCTGGTCACCAAGATTTATTGTTTTGGATGTTTTGATAGGATACAGGTGACAGGGCAAGAGTTGAACAGAGACACGAGGCCCATCTCTCACGGCAACGAAGAGGAAGAAAACAGAGAGCAATGACGTTGTTGAAACGCTATATAAGGGTGAAAGACAATTGGGTTTGTTGGGTTTTTAGTCCGTCTATCTTGATGTTGTGAGCTGTGATGTGTTGAATCTTCAATAAAGATCCCGCAAGAGGCTGCAGGTTGACTCTGTGTCCGAGTCGTTCATATCTATGAAATAATCTCGGGAAATCCTCAACACTTGATTTGACTGCTAGAGCTCGGTGGAGTGTTTAAATGAGAACTAGGCACAGGATGAATGATAAATTGCCGGCTTTAGTTATAAACAGGAATGAAATAATACAAAACATTAACAATACAAAATATGTAAATATATCCCTTTCAATATGGCCAATATTATATCAAAATTTCTATGTTGCGGGTGCACCCTTTAAAATCTATCTTGGTTTTCCACAACCTCTGTTAAACCACAACTTGCAAACTTTGAGTTCACAATTTCACAGGTTTGTATCAACAGTTGTAAATACTTTGTTTTTCTTCAGGGAAATTATCCAACAGCATTCAACCAATACACATGTACAGTTCACATGAGATAGAAGGTAAGTCCAGAGTTCGTTTAAAGTCAAGTAAAAAAAAATAGAAAGTTCAAAGTTCCCAGGATTCAAGAAAGAAGAATAAGGTAAGTCTGTAAGGTTTATTCTCAAGTGTGCGAAAAGTAGTGCAAGGGCTGATTGTGTAAGTATTTACGGTGTGGGTCCTACCACACTAGGGATGTGCAGTACAAAAGTATCCAAACTCTCTTTCTTTCACTAGCTCCAAGGGGGAAGGCTCGCCATCTGATCCTAGTTGAATCCGCGCATGCAGAATCAACCATAAAAAAACCTGACCGATCTCGGGGGGGGGGGGGGGGGGGGGGGTGTTAGCGTAACACTTCAGCGCCAGGTGGTCTCTCTCGTCTAGTTGCAGCGATTCAAAGAAGCTACTGCTTCAGTTATAAGGTCGCTGGTATCTTCTTTCTGTGTTTTACTCCTTCTATGTTGATTTGTCTGTTTTTCTGTCGTTTTCATTTACTTTTGACGTCTCGAAAAAACTCTGCTATCATCCTCTGTCTCCCTTCATGCAAGAGAGCTCACAGACATACCTGACCTGCAGGAGCAGGGTCAGGGGCGGAACTACTGAGAGACGGTCATTCTTATTGGATAAACTATTGTTTGCCCTCTAGTTTTCACAGCTTTGATTTGATTAAAAAAATAAATAAATAAAATATTGACAGGAAGCACTTACTTACAACAAAATAAATCATGTTTTACAACTTTAATGTTTTTTTTTTCTGCTTGAAAAACTAGGTCACATTTATTAATAATATATACATTTACTATCTATTTTTTTTTTCTGTCTTCCCTTTTTCTATGAAAAATATTTTCAGATATATTTGACCCAATTATTTTATGTGGGTTACACTTACCTTTGGACCTCAGAGTACCAGAATGCTTTTGAGAAAGTGAAAGCACTCTTGGCCACAGCCCCATGTGCTTGCTGCTCCCAACCTTTTCCAACTCAGGGCCCACTTTTGGGTCTCAAAAATGTTTGTGACCCACCTCCAACCCAATAAGTTCAGAAGCTGTAAAGTGCCTGGTTAGAACCTCATTAGTAACAATGAGCTGGTGAGATCTTTCTGTTTTCCATTTCTGTCTCCCTGTGTTTCTCTCCTGTTGCTGTTCACCTGTCTCGCGGTGTTTCCCTTCCGTTGCTACGTTCCGGTTACCTATCTCGCCGTATTCTGTTTTGTGACGTCAGCGGGTCACGTGGACTGCAACAGCCAACCGCGTTGTTCACCATATAGGTGCATGCCAGGTTAGCAGAGTAGCAGCAGGGGTGAGAAGAGTAACAAGCGAGCAACAGGTTGGTCTCAGATTTTGATTCTTTTCCCTTGCTTTTTTCCCCCTAAAACCATGAGAGTAAGATTCTGTGTGTAATTTGTAGGAAGCCTCCAACAACAAATAAAAAAGAAAAGCAAGAACAATGAAAAGTAAAGTGGATCATGAAACATACAGGCCAAGGGTCAGGGAATCACATTTATTTTATTAGTGTTAAATGCTAAAATTAGAAATGAAAGGGCTGATTAAAGTGCAGAGTGCTGAAGTGTTTAAGTGTTGGGTGTGGAGTTATATTGCAGATTTCCCGATTACACAGTAAATATAAAGTGCTATTTAAAATGCACAATACTCAATACATATTATATTAATTGAAGACCAGCAATAATAGTTTTATGATAGTAGAAGCACCCATTTTCAAGAAGATAAAGTGCGTCTTGCCTTGCACGTAGCAGGAATAGGTGCATTTTTTGTAAAGTTCCTGTCTCTTGAATCAGTCCACTGAAAATACTCTCATCTGATGACACGGGGAAGAAATCCACTCCCTGCAAAATAAGGACTGTCTGTATAAGTGTAAGTGTCAAAACTGCTTCGCAAATGACTTCCAAGCCCTACCTGCTTGACTACGGTATGTAATGATTTATTCAGACCAGCCACAGGCTAGCAGGATAATGATCCAATCCTTCAGTCCCAAGAGCCATCCACACTCGGAGTGTGTGTTTGCTGATGGGTCGGTTTGAAAAAAAAAAAAACTATTTTTAAGTGCCACATTCTCACTACAGAAGCAAAGAGTTTACTGAGCATTTCCAAGTGGAGAAGGGAGTTCCTCCGTGTGATGAGAGGCTATCACTCATTTTCATTGAGCCTCCAGCCTCAGTGACAGCAGTTGGTTGGCTGTTTTATCTTGCATTTAATCTGTTCGCAGCATCAGTGTGTGGTGATAGTTAGAGGCTCAGAGAGAGTCAGAAACAGAGGGGGAATCTCTGGAGGATCCTCTGCTTCTCTTCTTCCTCTGTGGTGGAGGTCAGGGAGGAAGTCTTCCACTGCTGGGCTGTTTTTTTAAGTCATGATTACTATAAAAATATAAGACCAACTGATTTAGTAGAGTTAGAAAGACGGGAATTTTATAAAAAGAGCTATCTGGATTTTTTTTTTATGCCTTTGAGCCTGAAGCTTTGTTTGCTTAACCCCGATTGAAGCTTGATGTTCTGATTTACAGACGAGTTCTTACTTACTGTCCCTCTTTTTGTTTACAGCCCAGACCACTGACTGTTTCCTCACACTTATTATACCCAAGTGTTAACTTTAACACCACTATCTTCAGGTGATGAATTTAAGGATTGGTTTTATTGATTTGCAAAGATCATGCAACAGATCTTGATGACTGATAACGTAGAAACAATGCACCAGGAATAGGGGAAATGTGGATGTTGAAAAGCAATAGAGTGAAAATCCAATATGTACATGATCATGGCATCCCACAGTATTTGCTCTGAGTAACAAATCAAACATTCCGACATAAAACTCTGCATATACTTAGATAAGTGATATCAAGATCCCAATGATCAATGATTTTGATCCCAAGATTTTACAAGAAACGTTTTTTAAATAAGTAATGAGAGATATAACATTTTCAGGCCAAACTGCATTGATAGGGCTTTTGTTTATATTAGAAAAAAATATTTTATGTCAAGTAGCTATTCACTCTACCTGTTCAGTCACCACACTCAGCTGGACAGTTTATGCTCAGCACAGTGATATCCCATTGCAAAGAATGTTATACAACCTAACCAAAAAGAAAGTTGTCACCTGGATTTAACTAAACAAATAGGTACAAGCCTCCTATTGGATAATCACGCATAGGTGATTATTTCAGCTGGAAACAAGTTATTTAACCCCAGCTGTGTAATGAGTGGCTTCTCGTTTCTCAAACAACCATGGAGGAAGACACATCCTGTGGTCGTGGAAAAGATGTTAGTCTGTTTGAGAAGGGTCAAATCATTGGCATCAAGCAGAGAAAACATCTAAGGAGATTGCAAAAACTGGAATAATGGTGGGGAACCGTCAACTTGGGCATATCAGGGTAAGAAGAGAGGCAGGTGAAGTGATGCACCCATCATGCCTCGTGCCTACTGTACAAGCCTGTGGGGGCAGTGTTATGATTTGGGGTGGATGCAGTTACTCAGGTCTAGGTTGCTGACTACCTGAATATACTGAATGACCAGGTTATTCCATCAATGGATTTTTTTCTTATATTCCAAGGTTCATGGGGCTCAACTAGTGAAAGAGTGGTTCAGGGAGCATGAGACATCTTTTTCACACATAGATTGGCCCCCACAGAGTCCAGACCTTAACCCCATTGAGAATCTTTGGGATGTTCTGGAGAAGACTTTGTGCAGCGGTCAGACTCTACCATCATCAATACAAGATCTTAGTGAAATATTAATGCAACACTGGGTGGAAATAAATCATGTGACATTGCAGAAGCTAAAGGTAGTCCAACGAATATTAGCGTATATCACTTTTCTTTTTTTTTTTGGCCAGGCAGTGTATTTGAAGTCAGTGTCATGTCTGTTAAGTTTTCTTTATTCTGCACATTTATTTTTTAGGTTTTATCTGTATTGTTTTGACATCCCCTTTACTGTCATTACCTCGTGTTTTTAACCAAATGTCTCTCACTCTCTTGTAGCCAGTTTGTCGTACCTCATGGTCTTTGTCTCAGTCTTGTTTCATAGTCATAGTTGTGCTTGAATCTGGTCTGCACTTTTGATCAAGCCTCTTTTCCTCACGTTTGTCTGATAACTCTTCCTGATACTGATTGTCTTTGCACCTATTCTGCTTGACTCTGATTAAACTTTTTTTCCTTTTTTATTTTTACTTTGGTGTCTTGCATTTGTTTCATGAGTACATTCTTTACAGTCATCACACAACAGCCAATCTACATGTGAGCTTTCTTTTGTCAAAACACCAGCGTATATTTCCTTCCTCTGGGTAGCAGGGAAGAATATAGAGGTGATTTGTCGCCAATGTGCAGGACAGAAAACGTGTCCAGCACTGAGAGGAGTAACTCAAACCTCACAAAGCTCCGAATCAAACAACACCCTCCTACTTAGCGTGATGCCAGAGAGCTCAGAGCTTCAAACACAGGTGACCCAGGTGAAGCTCATGTTAGCTCTGCAGAGCCGGGGGGGAAGCTGCTCCAGCCAAACAGGCGAGGCCGGATTTTAAATTACCGCCGGCTCTCCAGTCTGTAATCCAGGAAGGAAACAGGCTGATTACGAGGTGTGTTGTTGAAGACATGCTCCTCATATCAACTGTTGAGTTTGCTGCTTTCAGAGAACTAATTAGCAATCACCGCTGAGACTGAAGATGCATGGTACAATACCAGCTCGAAAAGAAGTTTCTGAAGTTGCTTTCCTCATTTACATTTTACTTTTTTAATGCACTAACTTAATTACTATTTTCAACTTCCCTTGCAGTGATTCTTTTGTACAATATTACTATTTTAGTTATTCAGTGATAACTTTTTTTTTTTTTTTTTTAATTACATAAACAGACAAGACAACATAAACACAAAATACACCCCACTCACCCTCACCTCCCACACAAAACTACACATGGTACAAAAAAGATTTATCCACATAGACCACATTTTCAAAATAAACCTTTGAGAACCTCCCATCTCCTTTCATATGTTTTGGCATCATTGTCGATTTCGACCATATAACCTTCTAAGACTATATATCTCTGAACAAATCTTTTAAAGGAAATAATATTGAGTGAAGATCTATCTATGGCTTAAAAATAAAACGTTTACCAAGAACAATAATTAGGTTAACTAAGTCAGTACTGTCTACAAACTCTCCTAAGAATACAGAAACAAAATCTAATTTTAAGGACAAGCCAATTTCTAAACACATTTTCTCAACGTTGTTCCAAAACAAGAACACTTGTTGTGTGTTAAAGTGATAACTTTAACTGCAGTTAAACCTGACTTTTGTGTCAGTTTAGGCTCGCCTACATTAAGGAAACTTTTCTTAATTACTATATTTAAAAAGACAGTGGAGATGTGCACACTTCAGAGCAGGGTAAAAAAAGGAAAAGAAGTGAACCCAGTGTCAACTTGTTTAGTATGCGGTCCTCTGCTCAGCTGTTGTTGGGGATTTATTTATATGAGGATGAGGAATGCACAATCACATTCTGTGGAGTGGGCCTCAGGGCAGGATTAACAGGTTACTGTCGAAAGCATGTGGCAGTACTTGTACACTGGAGATGTCTGGAAATTAATGACTCATCAGCTGAGTCCCATGGTGAGGATGCTTTTTATGGAACCCAACAAGCTCAGAGTGTGTGTGCGTGTATGTGTGTGTGTGTGTGGAGCCACTTCTGTTGGGCTGTGTGTGAGTGAGTGCCCTATTGTTCACAACGAGAGTGTGTTTGTGCTGCAACATGCTTGCGCTCACCCTCAGAGAAGCTCATCTATTTCCATCATTTTGTGCCCTCAAAACATCAACCTGCGCCGCCCCACCTGACTCCTGCTGCTGCTGCGAGGAGGCCAGAGCTGCTCAACAGAGACCAGATGAAAGTGACGTTAATGAGATGAAACATCAGGTCCAGTGAGCCGTCCTGCAAATAACCCCCTCGCTAAACACAACATTCAGCTCAAACACCGGGGAAGTCCTCCCTAACACCAACCATCCACACTCAGAGCGGCTCACTTTTTTTTCCTTGATTCCTGAAGGGAGCAGTGAAACCATCACCTATATCTTTTTAATTGTTTGAACCAAGAAAACCAAATGTATGAATCATTTCCAACCAGTGTTGTTCTTTGATGTCACTCTGCTGTGCCATATTAAAACAGTCTTTTAGAGCCAGTGTAGAATTAGATTTTGAAAAAGGGGGAAAACAGACAGATGAAAGGAGTAATACTTTGAGGATGAATTCCACCAATTGTTAGAGCAGTATAGTGATTTTATGAGATCACAAAGTTTCTGACTGTTTCTAAATGTGAGAATAAAAGCTTCAGAATAATGAGAATTTTAAGTTACTTGGTTTTGTCAAAAGTAGGGTCTGCAGGAATTTCCATTAGTTTGTAAACACAACATCCAAACTGGGCTCCTCCTCCATGGCTCATTGCCAGCAGCAGCAGCACACACCCACTACATCTGACCACAGCTACATGAACATACTCACCAGCCCAGTGAGCACCTGCAGCATCATGTTTCAATGTGGGAGAGACTCAAGAGCTGTACACATGACTTCCCACAGGTAAACGAGGTATCCTGCAAATATTGCATCAGTCTTTCTCCGGCTGCTCAGGATAGCTTCTCCCACTCCAACAACATGCAAAGTCCTTGGTACACTAGGGCGTGCTGTGATTGGCTGGTCACCACGTCTACTCTCCACCCAGAAATGTCCTGAGTCAAACAAAACATCAACATACAGGCAAAGGAGGGTGTTGAAGCGCACAATTATTGACACACGTGTAAAGAGGCCCATATCTGACAATTGAGCAGGATTATTCTCGCAAAAGTTGATGTTTTATTTTTCAGGGAAATCCTAAAGATCGTACCCTTAAGTGGGAGGGACGGAATGAAATATTGTTCAAAGAAAAATGGCAAATTAATGGAAAAAAAACACACTCTGAAAATGGCTTGGCCCAAGCTATCATTGCTCTTGCTTAGACCATAAGTAGATCATATACTTGTGTCTTTAATGCAGCCCTACAAGTCTTTAGACACCACTATTTAAAGTCCTTGAAAGGACTTTCTGAGGGATCTTGATAAGACTGAAACAAGACTGTTTTAAGGCACGGGACAGGTTAAGTTTGGTCTACTTGGTGAGGTTGGAGTTGGTAGATGAGCACTAGTTAGACATAACTAGGACTCACCAAAGCTACACGCTACAGACACTTCTCAGAGCACCAGGCTGTGAGTAAGGGTTGGGTCACGCTGACCACCATGTTGTACTTAAGCACGCATAACTTAAGCCCCATAAGTTCAGTTTGTTTGGCCAGTGTGAATGCAAGTGTGCTGTGCTCAGGCATGATACACTTTTCTGCTCTGGCATGCTTCAGAGAGTTGTGCTTAGATGCAGCTTGAAATGATGCATAATCCATGATGTATAATTCCTAATTTTAAACAATGATAGGGGTGTTAGAGGGCTGCGTCAGTCCAAAACAACTTAACATAAGCCAAAAATAGTAAGTAAAGTGATCTCCATGTTCTCTGTGTTCCCCATTGTGCTGACTATGATGAGACCATGTCTGATAGACAGACACTTCATGATGATGTCGGCGGGCTATGGGTGCGTCGGCAATCATGCTTGAGTCTAGTTTAAATGGGAGTAGTGTAACCTTGAATTGTATTCTGGGGGAATGGCGCTGTGTGGGGGCAACTGTGTTTGATAACAGCACTTTTGGATGGCCAGTGTGACCACACTCTAACACCAAAGAGAATGCCTGCTCACCTTCTTGACACTTAACTACAATAAAAATTTAGTTTACAAAGTTTGATTGTTGTCACCTTTCAACCAATTGCCCTATATAAGTACAAATACGAATAATATTACTTTGTTGTATTGAGTCTAGCAAAAAGTGTAAAAAGTCTCAAACAAAGAAAATCAAAGAACAAGGAAAAGTTTTTGATTTTTTTTTTTTCTGGAAAAACACTTTTTTTTTATAAACCTCACATTAAGAGTCAGACTATTTTCTCTACTACTGCAATTAAGTTAAATGAGACAACAAGTGTTTTGTTATATGTGAAAATTTAGTCTTACAGCACAAAAGAAATCAACTAGTCACAAATATGTGATGTTCAGAGTTATCATTGTGAACAGCAATTCTCTGTTTCTGTCACAGTCGAGGGATTTCTGTTTTAACCACTTCATGTTCAGTAAGGAAAAAAAAGATGTTTTTAAATGAAGCTGACTGTCAAGCTACAAGGTCCTGTGTGGAACAAACTATTAAATGTTAAAACAGGCTTTCAGTCACACCAGGCGTGATTGATGTGAAATCCTCTGTAAAACCTTCAAACGCTAACTGTTTAAAATTCGCTCTCTAAGTTGATGTTTCATTTAAAATCCAATGCCATGGATTACAAGAGCAGAACCATGAAAACACACCACTGTACCAACACACGGTTCAAACTGAGGAGCAGTTTGTGAGCTCAGTCTGTCTCTGCTCAGAAGAAAACCAGTCAGAACTCAAACCTCCATCGTCAGAGTTATTCCCCACAGCAACAAAATGTGTATGCTGTGTGTTTTTTTTTCTCACTTATTTTGTTTATTTATGAAAAGTAATATGAAATGAACACAGGGGGCTGCAGGGGTGGCTCCACAAGAAGTGCTGCTGAAGTGTAATCTCAGTGCCAATTGTCACAGAGATGCTTCAGGGCTCTGATTACAGACGCTCCTTCTGACCGAGCCGAGTGCGTCTTCAGACTGATTGCATCTCACAGGAGGTTACTGTGTCCGCCGAGATCCTGATGCTGTGACTGTCAATGCTTTGATGTTTGAAAAAGAGAGCCTACAAAGACATGATGTTCATGACCAAGAAGATAAAAAAATATATATATTTCATGGTTTTAAAATGGTTCACAATGATGAGACTTTAAATAAAAATGAGTAAAGCATCATTACACCAAGCCCAAAAGCCTGAATCAGCATTGTTTCTTAAAGGGCAGAATTTTCAATAGGTTTCATTTCTCTGTTTACAAACAGCACCGTGGCTCAGTGTCAGCTGCTGTGCATGCTCACTGCCTCTGACTGTAGCCAATAGCAGGGCAAACGGTTATAGCTTTGCAAACACCATGGACGGTAAAAACAGCCCATCGCGTGAGAGAAACTCAAGAGCTGTACACCTGACTTCCTGCAGGTAAATGAGATACACTGCAAATATAGAATCATTCTTTCTCTGTGTTACGGCCGCTATCGTAGCCACTCAGGATGGCGTTTCCCACTCACTGTCAGCAACACAAAGTCACATGCACACTAGGCATGCTGTGATTGGCTGGTCATCACCCATAACAACTCCTGCTCTCTGCCTAAAACGTCCCACATCAACAAAACAGCCAATTGTGATGACGGGTGTCTTTGTTCAAATCTCTCTGCAACCTTCACCAATTTCCACCATCAAACTCGCTGGAGGTATTGATCCCAGAGGGAAAGAGAAGTGACGAAAAGAAAAACGGTGTGTTTCTTAAAGGGGCTGGAACCATAGACTGTATAATGAGTGTACGTTACGACGTTCGGCTCAAACTGAAGCCTCCAGCAGATGCCCTGGTGTCTGGCTGCAGTATAGGTCATAAGCCCCGCTTCCCCATTTATTCTAGATATGAGCCGGGAAAACTTAAAAAAATCACGATACCTGGTGGAAACGTTTCTCTCATCTTTACACTAAGGTAGTATGAGGATGTCATTTGGCTGCATGGTGTTCAGGTGTTTTTTTTCCCCAAGAAGTTGGTTTCTCATTAGTTATTGGACGTTAAAAACCGCGATATAAGTTTCATTGTACGATAGTTGACAGCTGCCGTTTGTGAGTAGTTTTTACTGGGGATATAAGAAACTTCGGGAAAGAGAGCCAAAAGGAGACTAAACCTTCTGAAGAAGAAGAATAAATATTTTTATTTCTCTTTTTTACTTGGCTCCACCGGAAATTCTCTACTGCGCAAACTCTGGCTGCACAATGGCGGCTAGAGAAACGGGGTTTTTTGGCTTCAAAATCGTAGAACAGTGACAGGCGGAAGCACGCTGTCCATTCTATATACAGTCATTGGCTGGAACAGGAAAAAATGTTATACGCCTAGTCCCCACCATGGATTCATACTGAACTTAAATCTGATGCAAATATTTATGCACTTAAAGCAGGAAAACAAAAAAAAAAGTCACAAAATCAAAGATATAAAAATGACAAATATTCATTTTGGCAGCTAAAGTGGGGGTCTACGAAGGGGTGATATGACACAGACACTGACACACATGTATAGAGCCCCAGAGATTACTATTGGGCAGGATTATTCCTGTAATAGTCAACTTTTCTTTTTTTTTTTTTTTTTTTTCTCAGAAAATTCTGCGTACTCTGCCTTCAATGATTTATGTAATTTCATCCCAATTAGAGTTTCTCTCTGCATTGTCTGATGAGGAAAAAACATGAGAACAAATTGTGGCTCTCAAAAAAAAAAAAAGGTACTGTAAGGTGTTCTCTTCTTTCCAGAAATCCCATTTTTGCTGTTAAAGTTGATATCAATCTGATGTTGGTCACCACGATTGGTTGAGGGATTTGGTATCATCTGTAGCATCTCTGTGGAGACATGCTTGTCGAAGGGTTTAGTAAAAAGCTGACTCACAGTGTTCACAGTGGAATAAAAACTGGGCTTGGGAAAGTAACGCCAAAGTGGACAAACTAATCCGCAAGCTGAAATTTGCCACCAGAAGTGACAAATTCAGCAAATAATTTGAGATGAAACCATGCCAGCAAGCTGAATCAAAAAAAAAAAAGACAAAAAAAAAGAAAATAAATTGGCATCTGAAACTGGCAAGCTGGAACCAAAGCTGACAAACTGATATTGATCTGGTAGACTGAACCAAAACCCAAAAACTAATTTAAAGCTGACAAATAATGATTAAGCTGGGAAGTTTGGACTGAAGCCAAAAAAAAAAGAAAACACAGCCAAAAATCAAAGTTATTGCTGACCAACTCTAGCATGATGATACAAAATTTCATCTTGAACCGACCAATTAGTTTGTCACCTCCACTAAGAGGTCAGGCTATAAAGACCCAGTTAGTGAAGATTCTAAACACCAACTAAAAGAATAAAAATAAACTGGTTAATGGTAAAAATGACTAGTTTTAGAGCCTTTTATCTTTTGAATTCTTCAAATCAGTGTTAGCTAGTTTCATTTACAGGCCCATGGTACCGCTGGGAGCAATTTATAGCTAAACCCCCCCCCCCCCCCCCCCCCCCCCCCCCCCCCCCCTCTGTGTGTGGTTCGTGGCTTTGTCATAACATCCATGCTTTGTTTCATGCCTGTAATGTAAAGCCCTCTGTAACAAACACACAAGACAGGAACCAGAAAAGGCACCAAAACAACATTCCCAAACAACATCGCTCCCTCCAGGAAATAGACATAGCCATGACTCATCTCACTGATGTCTTTAATCCTGCCAATTCCATAGAATCACTAATTTTGTAAGTTTGCTTGTTGTCACAAACTTTGTTGTTGTTTAGAAGTCTGCTAATATTCTGTGTACAGCGTTATTCTCAGCCTGGTGCACTGAGACATGTCTGTAACCTGTAATGTTATTAAATCTTGGTTATGTCCTTCCAGTGCTCATCTACCAACTCCAACCTCACCAAACAGAGCAAACATAACCTAGATCCTCACTTTATTAATAGACTCTCAAGTTTGAACAGATTACTGCAGAATAACTGCTGCATGTGTTTTGGAAAGAACATTATCACAAACACCTTAACCTGTGCTTCAGCTTTTTAGCTCATGTTTTAGCCTTTGGCTTGTGCTCTATCACTCTCCTGGTTAGATTTCTTTTGCTTTTCTGTCCCTTTTCTGTCAGACAGTCCAGCTCCAATTTTCACTGTTACTACCAAATCAATTCAAGAAATCATTTTCAGCATAGGAAATATCTCTCTCCTAAAATGGTGTTGTCATGGGGACCCTGCCGCAAATTAATCCATCTCAGTCTGACCCAATCAGAAAGCTAGGAATTAGCCTTTATAAAAAAACGATTTCAGGACTGATGAGCTCATTTTGAGTTGTGAATTATGATCAAGCATATATCTATAGCTGAAACTGTTTTTTTTTTTTTTTTTTTTTTTTTGAATCTGGAGTGTACCTGAGATTCTAACAAAAATGAAATATATGTTGTGTCACTTTAGTGAGACACTACTTGACCAATCTATTTAATCTATTTATGTTAATCTAATGATCTTTTCTTTATTGACTCAGACTAATAAACTAGAACGATTAACGAACATAAGATAACATATAAATCCCGTTTAAGTAAAATAAAACTTCACAACTAGTTCATTTCAACCACATAATTTATATTTCCTTCAGCAAATGAAGCAGCCATTGGGTCAGAGTTTCACTATAGTTTCATCAGTTTAAATCCATTTGTACTGCTATCCATTGGAAAGTTTACAGGAAGAACTTTCCTTCAGTTTTGGTCCAGTTTTTAAAATTGCCAGTTAAAAATGTGAACCTTGGGCGCAGAGAGCTTTATTTGGAAATTTTGAGTTGTTGAATTTGCACGGGTGTCAAAGCAAGCTGCAGAGTGTAACACTTTTGGCGGGACAACGTCAGCAACACAGGCAGCATGTGGAGGTGTGTGAATGTGTGTGTATATGTGTGTGTGTGTGTGTCCTAAAGCAGCGTTGCCTATTAACAACTCAAGCAAAATGCGATAATAACCCTAAGGTGTTTGGTACGGTGAGCAAAAGTGCAGCTGAGTTCCTGCGTTTGCAGTTATCAGCTTTTAGCAAATGCCTGTCGGGTATTACTCAGCACACACCCCAAGAATACGTTCCTTTGAATAATCACAGCTACGCTCATGCAGTGATTGTTTAGAAACACACTCAGTGCAGTGGCTGTGTTAGTTAAGACTCAGAAGCTGTTTCCATCCCGTTCCTTTAATCGAAAAAGAAAGAGACACTCAGGAACAACACTCAGTCTCCTTTAGTTTACTATTATCTTTTACTCCCAGACTTTACGTTTCTTAACTTGTAACACCTTATGATTGTTTTCGTAAGTTCAGTGTGCTCCGACACAAGTTCAATTTGACCTAATATTGAGTCTTAAGTGACCGTTAGTGGTAGATACACCGTCTGACTCCAGAAGCTCAGAGCCTCAACTCCATCAACACAATAAACCAAAAGTTGAACCAACTCCATATCTTTGCCATGCTGGTTGAGTCACTTGACTTGTTAACAGAAGAGAGGGTTTTCCAATGGAAATGCATGTATCGGAGAAATTATTCAAATCTTTGCATACCACTTATATTTCTGGCTGTAACAGAAATATGTTGAAGTTTCAGTTCATCACGTCTTGTCCTCAATGTTTTATTATATATCTAACATGTTGCACTGCTTTTGTGAATTCTTTGAAAGCATAACGCAGGATTCTCTGTATGTACAAAGTGCATGCGTCAACCATGCAGGCTGACTGTGACCTCTGTACCTTTTTGGTTTCCAACTCCTATTGTACTTTTTGACTAAATTATGTTGAAATGCTGAGCATCAGTGTTGTCATTATGTCTTATTTGTATTAGAAATTAAGAATAACAAGAATTAAACTCGGTGTAAGTGGTCTGGTCCAGTATTTTTACAGAATAAAGTTCAAAAAAATTCTGTTTTTACTCCACATTTAACGAACATTGTTCAGTTTTTTTAGACGGTTACCCTATTCTGTTTAAGCGGGCCCTTCAAAGAACTTTAATCTTTCTACAGAATTTTGTTCTTAGAAAATAGAATAGGCATTGGCTGATATTTTTTTACTTGTTACAAGCAATTGATGCCTCATTTTTGTCTTTAAAAAACTTGAAATGAGAAATTTTTATGACCTTGTCTAGTAAATGTGGCTCAAATCAAGAATAGTAAGACACATTTTACTAAAAATAAGACATAATGACTTGCTTGGATTTCAGTTTTTGCAGTGTGGCTTGGACTTTTAACATTAAAGCTTTGCTGTAAGAAAGAGCTTAATGTTGAAACGGGGCCCAGCATTTCAACACTTAGCTCCTCTGGCAAGGAAAAGCAAGAGTGTTGAAATGCGATGCTCAGCATTTTAACATCTTGTATTTGCTGAAAGGAAATGCAGAACCCTCCTCTAGTCTTTACATTTATCTCTGTCTTTTTTTGTTTTGACCTTGGGAGAGTTTTTGGGGCTTTTTTAAACCTAGTTATTGATTAATTGCATTTTCCTCATCACTGTTGCACAGCAACCCCACATAGTATATAGTGGGATCAGCTGATTGCCTGGACACAGAGAATGTAGAGAAGGAAAGAAGCTGTGAGTGGAGCGAGTGCAACCGAGATGATGGAGACGTTTGGAGAGGATTCTTAAGGTGTGTCTTCTTTGTATTCAAGGCCTCAAGGATTCAAGCAAGTTCATTGTCATGCCAGCTCACATTTGCATGTTAGTGGTACCAAAGTAGTACTCAGGCCCCGGTTTTTAAAGCCTTAGTAAATAATAGGTACACGGTAAGAGAGTATGGCAAAAAGGGTAACAATATAAAAATACTAAGACAAGAAAGAGCAGTTGAAGTTTATTTCATGTTTAATAGAAACTGAAAATTAGAGAAGTCTGAATAAATTATAAGTACACACAGTAAGACAGCATCGCAAAATGGTAAAAATGTAAAACACTCAGAATATAAAGCAATTTAAATTGAACATTAAGTATCGTTATTATTAAATTATATCATAATTAAACATTGTATTGTTCCTGCCAGCAGCAATCACCCTCAAGAACAAGAATAGTTCATTATTATTATTGTTATTGGAAAAATGATACTAAAAATAGTAATACTCAAGTATTGAAATGTAACCCTTAGGTTCTTTTTTTTTTTTTTTTAATTTCCAATTTTATTTTCATTTTCATTTCTTTCTGTCACCATGGTAACATGAGGTCCCTGGCTAATTTGATGGGCGAGCTATCTCTATATACTTAATAATTTGTTTGTAAATTTATGATCAAGATCCAGCGTTGTAATAGGTCAACATTAGATTCAAGATATTTAGGTACCCGAAAACTAAAAAACACTTCTTTTTTTCCCCTAAAAAAAAAATCATATTTACGTCGTTGATGGGTTCTATGTTTTTCAAGCCTGCAGTGCCGTTGGATTGGAAATGTGTTTATAGATCTGGCAACCAGGTCACAAACTCACATAAGTTGGAGATTTTTTCTTCGGAATCTGGGTTTTACAGGGTCAAAACACAATATCCCAACACCTGTGCAGTGTGCCAAATCTGTTCATCACAGTTCATCCTGCTACAATTACAATGCATACAATTTAAGTATTGCTTTACCTTTGTCACTTCCTGTTTTGGCGCCAAATTTTTACCTATGGTTTATACTTTCTTATTTCATTATATCTACCTAATTTATCTTATTACTGCTGTATCATAAGAAGAGCTTCGGTTAAAACAAGGGATTGATAATAAATAATGATACATTTCTGATTCTGATTGAAGCCCAAGATGACATGCAAGGAAACTTATTGATATCTTTGTTGTTCAACTATTTGCATAAACTATCCTATTCTACCTTTTTGTTACCCTAAAGTCTCTTCATGTAGATACACATTATCTTTTTTACCTGATGACACACGCTGACTCTTCCAACACTTTAGAAATGTTTCTATGACAGTGAGGCTCTGAGAGCAGAGCTGAGTGATAACGTGACCTTGAAAAGTCAATAGGCCTGTCTGAACTTGCTGCTCTGAGGCCACTTTTCTCACAGCTGGTTCAAATCCCTACAGAGCTGTTCCAACAGGACTACAATGTGGCTGCAGAGTTAATGACAAATGCCTTTATTTTCTTTTTTTTTTGTCAGTCTGCTGGCACACAGCTGCACGAGAAGGGTGGCTTCATTTTCATGTTTGTGTGTATGTTAACAGACAACGGCTTTCAGACAGTCAATGAAGGCAGAACGCCTCGGGCTTGTTTCAAGAGCTGGCACATCTCAAGGAAAGGAGGCTCGACTTTTTTAATGAAAGCTGCTGCTGCTGCTGCTGCAAAAAATACATTTACTGACCTTGTACCAATTATATCTATGTCTTCATCTGTTCAGTATGTCTCAAGTATGACAGACAGAACAGTGACACTTCTGATGAGCCTCACCAAGTAAAAACCTGATCAGAATTTTTTCCTTTTTTTTTCTTTTTTTTTTTTTTTTTTTTTTTTTTTTTTGCAAGGGTTGTATTTTACTTCTTAGCATCTTGAAATCTAAAAATCCAGACACCATCAGTGGCTATACCTGGACAAGGCTGAACAGCATCCTTCCTCTGGAAAAAGCACTGTGGTGGTGCCGGATAAATTATACAAGAATGTTGAGTTGCTGTTTGCATTGATGTGTGTGTTGAAAATGAGGTTCCCTCACGTTTTGTCCCTGTGTCATCATTTAAACAGAGTATTTTCAACTCTGATTACAGAGGTTTTTAAAGTCACCTCCTGAGATGAGAAAGAAAAAAATGAATAGTTTCCTCTGTATTTTAACTCTATTTTGAAGCATCTCTCTGCCACTTGTTTGTGTTGTGTTTGTGTTCTGCTGACAATTGTCATATGTTTGGTTCTGTTCGTTAACGTTTACAAGGAAATCTGCCTTTATTCAAATAATTATGCTTGATAATTTTTAACTCATCACTTCTTCTTCTGTGCACAGACTGGTTACACACTATCGCCACCTACTGGTTTAACTGATATCAATATTTTAACAGTTTGTGAACACTTTAAAGTTATTTTATTTCATTTTATTAAAAATATAGTTTTTACAGGAATAATCCTGCTCAGTCAACATCTCTGGGCCTCTGTACTTGTGTGACAGTGTCTGTGTGTGCCTCACCCCCTTATAGACCCCCTCCTCTCTTGTTTTGTTAATATTATTCTAGACTCAGGACACTTCTGGGCAGAGAACAGGAGTTGTTATGGGTGATGATCAGCCAATCACGGCGCGCCCAGTGTGCATGTGACTTTGTGTGTTGATAATAGCGAGTGGGAGAAGCTATCCTAAACAGCTAAGATAGCAGCCGTAACACAGAGAAAGAATGATTCTATATCTGCAGTGTATCTCATTTACCTGCAGGAAGTCAGGTGTACAGCTCTTGAGTTTCTCTCACACGATGCTGCAGATGCTGGCAGGGCTGTTTTTTACTGTCTATGGTGTGTTTACAAAGCTAAGGCAATTAGCCATGCTATCAGCTATGGTCGAGGGCAGTGAGCATGCGCAGCAGCTGACACTGAGCCACGGAGAAAGAGACAAGTTTGAATGCAGTTTGTAAACAGAGAAACGAAACCGATTGAAAATTTCTGCACACTTCACCTTTAAACAATTGTAAACAGAGAAGTTGTGAAACATACTTCAAGCTTTGACAGGATTATAATAATTACCATATTTCTCAGACTATAAGTCACCCTTTTTTATGGTTTGGCTGGTCCTGCGGCTTATAAATCAAATAAATTAGATACTGTGTTGTTGGGTATTTTCATAGGATATGGAAAGCCTGACCACTCTTGGTGTTCAGCTCCTTATAACGCGGTTTAGAGAAATGAAGTTCATTAGCATTGTCTTCGCTCTCTGTTGTAGACAGTTTTTTCAAGATTTGGGACAAACTTGTGTCCAAACTCCCATACCTTTTTAAAAGTCAGGATGTTTATGCCATTGCTCTGGTTTGACCAGGCGGCAACCTCCGGTCTGAAAAAATGAGACAATGCGGAAGTGCTATAAAGCTGCTGTTCCTCCAGAGACCGCTTGGGGCTGGCTCCAGAAGCACCGGAAGTACTGTACAAGCAGACAGGAAAAAGGCCATTTTCAGAGCCTAAATCAGCGTATTTAAAGCCTGGTACAAACTCTGTCTCCCGTCTGGATCACTAATTTTGCTTACGGCACACACTGTGAGGTGGGTGAATTTTTTTCTAACTCGGCCGTTTGGAAGATATTAAGATCGAGAGCTTACCCAATCAGAGCCACAGCTCAGAGCACGTGACTGATGGGCGCCCAATAGCTGAGAGTTTGGGCACTCGTCACTCGTCCCATTTCCAATATGGCTGCGCCAGCCGTTTAGCCTCAAAACAGAGCTGCAGTAACAGACAGGTGACGTCACAGAGACTACGTCCATGTTTTATATAGTCTATGGGTTTGACCTGCACTCAAGGCAGAGCAGGGAAGGAGGGGGAGGGGCGGAGTGCGCATGAGCAAAGTGAGTGAGAAGAAAATGTAGGAAGAAGAAACTGAAACTTAACTATGGTAGCAGATTTGAGGTGCTGTAAAAAATAAAAAAAAAAAAACATCCAAACCCCCAAAAGTACAAATACATATTATCAAACTTGTATGTAAACAATTTCCTGTGGACATACTGTAAGAATACCAAGTCTTAAAATAAATGTGACTTATCAGTGCAACTCAATCATGTTTGTTTTATCCTTTTCCTGATGCAAGTTTTGACTGATATGACTTGTACTTTGGAGCGACTTACAGTCAGGAAAATAGGGTATTTATGAAAGAAGCAATGATGATGACAGTTGAGAAGTAAAGCTCACCAAAGTTCTGATAAACTTTGATATTTGTTTTTGTTTGGGTGTTCAGAAAAAAAGAGATCAAGACAAAAACTGTTACTGTAGAATCCAAAAATGTAAAATCTGTGAAAAATAGAAATATTCCCACCCTTTAAAAAGCGTTCACCATCCCACTCACTGCTAAAAACATTTCACCAAAGTAGCCCTCAACCTATTTTCCGCTGGGATTCCTGAGCTTTAATGTCAGTATTTTCTCTTTCATTGTATTTTCTGACTGTCGCCGATTGAACTGTCTCCCAAAATTCTGCGCATTCTTGGCGTACAGTACTTTAAAACCTCTTGGATATGGAGCTTATCTTCTTTGAATTTCTTTTCATTCTGGCCCAAGCACAACCTCTCGCTTCATCTCGCTGCCAAGAAAATAAACGTCTCAATACATTACAGATTGATGAAATGCCTCCCTGTTGTTATGATTGGTTAAAAAATAATGTGTTACAGTTTGATGCAAGAGAATCAGCTCAACATAAGGGGCATTAAGCTTCATGTTTTTATTGTTTATTAAATGACAATAAAAGAGGTGATGCACAGAAACTGTTAGATGCAGAAACTTGGGCACATTTGTTTTACTTATAATCATTTCAAACCTTACATAAAAAGGGTCTGATACTGGAGTGATCTTTTATTTCTGGCAGCCGGAGCAATATCCAGCTGAGATATGATTATGGCTCCTCGGCATCATTGTTTTATGCTTTTGTGCAGAGCCCTGTAATGAGAAAAATTGCACAAGAGAGAAGAGTGGGTGTGTGTACTTGAGAATATACTATGCAGTAGAGTCCTATTAATCACTGTGGATTATGTGAACATGAATTATACTCTGTTGTCTCCCGGCTTGGCAGCAATCAAATGCCGGGAGTTTCCTTGCCACCTGCATTACTACAGTTGAATGGCAAACCTAGTGCCACCATCAATAACACAATAGTTTAGCCTCAGATAAAAATGATAAATGCACTAGCTTTCCTTCAGACCCCGATTCCACCGACAATTTATTTTAATATTTCAGCAACTACCGGGCGCTATCGTTAATCACTGTTAGACTGCAGATAGGCAGGGAGGAATCACAGAGAGCGGAGGAGTGGAGATGAGCTGACGGACGAGGGAGGAGGAGGAGGACAGAGGGGGAGGAGGTGGAGGAGGAATGGGTTCGGGGAATGCCACTTCTCATTGGGGAAGCTGTTGCTCATCTGTCGTGGGCTCGTTGGGGCATGGCTAAAGGCTCCCGTTCAGTCAAACTCCTCTCCTGTACGCATGACATTTCAATTACACAGCGAGCTCTCATAGCTTTCTCCACAGCCAGATAAGCCAAGACACAAAATGCCACACCGCATGGACACACACACACACACACACACACACACACACACACACAGTGAGAGAAAGAGAGAGAGAGGGCATGGCCAGCAGGGCTTGTTTGAATAGATGCCATTCCAACTCCTGACAGGTGAGTGTACATTACTGGGAGCCTGACTAAAACAGATATTTGAATAATGATGCTATTTATTTGACTCACTTGTTATGTGCTGTACGTCAAAATCGCAACATGATAAGACAGCCAAACTAATAAAAGGTATGAAAAGTGAGGAGCCTGTAACCGAAAGGATAGATTTCTACATAATAAGGCTTTAGAAGAGACGTCGCAGAATGGATTATATTTGTGGGATTGGGCTCAGAAACAATAAAAGTGAGCGGAGTGAATGACTGGGACAGAGCCAGTTTTGCACTTTCATAACAGACTCATAAATCAGTCTTATGTAAGCAGTAATCTATGATGGGATGCACCATTGTGGGGAAATCATGGATGTTTAAAATAAGGGTTTCACTGGGAAAATTCCAGAATGGGAAGTGATAGCTTATTACTTCCACCCATAAAAAAAGCCTTATTATAGCCACAGTTTTCTGATGTTTCTGAAATGTATTTTGAAGTACGCTCATAAGACAGTTGCTTTTTTTTGACAGCTAGGTGTGACTTTGGAGTCGGACCAGAGTGAAAACACAACATAAGCTACTCATCACACACTAGACAAAATGATTGCTGACACAACAGTCCCTCAAAAGTGAAGCCAAGCTTTCTTGAAAACCCACCTCGGACAGGTTGCAATTTGAAACATGGGGCAATATGGGGCACTTGTCTCTAACAAGCTCAATCAATCAACACAGATTTAAAAAATAAAAATAAATGTCTTTAAAACTTTTCAGAGTCAGCTAACTGAGAATAGAAATGCCACTGTTGTAAAAAGAAAAGGAAAGAAATAGACAAAACTGAATGCAAACATTTAATTTCGTTGTGTAACTGGTAACAGAGATTGCTAAAAATATACAGAATTAAAAGTGGCATTTCATTGTAAGTAATTCCTAAATGTGACTCTAATTTATTTTTCCCTAATTATATTTAATCAAAGTTTTTTTTTTCTCTCATTTGAATTAATTTGTTATTCTCAGTCATTTTATTTTCAATGATTTAACCTTTTGATTTATTTGATGCATTTAATTTAATTTTTTTTAAATATATAATTTCGATTCATCTTGTTTCATTTAGATTTTTTATTTATTAATTTTGTTATTACTTAATTCCTTTCCCAAATGTATTTTCCCTTTTTATCTTTTATGTTATACAATTTATTAATTTAAATTCATTTTATTTCAATCTATTCATGTTGTTATATTCATTAATTTCATTTGATCCATTTTTTTCTCCATTTATTTGAATTTACTTTGAATTCATTTTGTGTTGTGGGAATCTTTTTATCTGAATATATGGTTTTCATTAAGTGTTATAATGACACGGTTATTGCACTGATTTGGATTTTATCCTTTGTTTCTTTCACATTTTAATTTGTATTTTCCCCTCTATTGCTGCCATTTATCATCTCTGTTTATCTTGAAGCACCTAAGGCTGCATATGTGAATGTATGACAGATAGATAAAGCTGAGTGAGGGTTAGCATGTTAGCTTTGTCCACTACATCACACTTCATTATCCTCCTGAGACCTGAGCTTTCCGTCTAGAGGGGTAAGTCAGAGCTAATGAGAATAATAACTAAACTTGGTCTTTGTACAGTTTATGTTTAACTAAGACACTGGAATCAGGGTCTCAGGGGGTTAAGATGTTAAATCCCAAATAAACGCAGTAGTCTCAGGTGAAATCCCAGTTAAAAAAATCTTGCAGGGTTTACTTTGACATCTATACACAGATGTATTTATATCTGTCATGATATGTTCAGGCACTGTCTGTATTATGTCTTCATTCACCAGTTTTGGACATTTGGACTGAACCTGCCTTTGACAGCAGTCTGGTAACACCACCCAGGCACTGTACATGTTCTACAGCACAGGTGACTCTAACCTGACATCACTTAGAAACTCAGCGGCCACTATTGACACAAATATGCTGCGCTTTTGGCAGCAATTTCAGATGCATGGAGAAAATGCTGTGCCCAAGATAACAACAGAGGAAACTGTCACAGACGAGCTCATTACAGCTGGATGTGTGTACCCCCGAGACCGGGACTGGATTTCAACGTGAGTCTAAAACTTAATGAAGCTTGGAATAAGTTCAGGCGGGAAATGGTTTCATGCCAAACCATTCAGTGTTTACTGCATTCATACAGATATTTCTCTCCAACTTTATTGGAACCTCACTGATTGGCTTATTAATATACTCACTGAACCAATTAGCTCTTGCCATAATCATCCTGCTACCTGGTATCAAACCTACAACCTGCTCCTGACTTCAGCTATCTGTTATGTAATCATGGTTATCCACAGCTGTCGTCAGCTATTGCCTGTGTGACATCAACAGTGTCCAGACTGAGTTCTTCAGATGTTCCATGTCCCTCTTTACAGGTCCTATTTTCTCAGATGGTAAAACTGCCCATTATTTTAGACAAAAAGCCTCCAGTTCCTGTCAATTCTTGGGCTGATTTGAATGAACTGCAGGTTTGAGATTTCCCTAGAGTGACCCAATGATATTAAGGTCAGGGGACTGAGATGGCCACTCCAGAACCTTCACTTGCTAATCACGGGTCGACTTAGCCTTGTGTTTTGGTTCATTTTAATATTGGAACGTCCATGTACGTCTCATGTGAAGCTTCTGGGCTGATGAGTGAACATTTTCCTCTAGTATTTTTTTAATAACATGCTGCATTCATCTTGTCATCAGTTTTTACCAAGTTTCCTGAGCCTTTGTGGCTCACACATGCCCAAAACATCAATAATCCACCTCTGTGTTTCACAGTATGAATGGTGTAACTTTCATCATAGGCCTTGTTGACTCCTCTCCAAATGGAACATTTACGTTTGTGGCCAAAGAGATCAATTTTTGTTTCATTACTTAAAATGTTTTTTTTTTCTACATAATTTTCTGTTGTGATTCTGATTTTAAAAGAGTGATCTTAATTGTTTGGTTATAAATTGCTTCACCCAACCACAAACCATGTGTGAAGTAAACTTTTGTGTTATCATTTATATTCTCTGAAAAATAATCAAGACACCCTAAACTCTGCCATTTGGTAAACTAATGAGCACAACTGTTTTCAGAACAATACAACACGTCCAGATAGAGGACTGCACCAAAATATATATATATATATATCAGAACAAAAAATAATTTAGTTTTGAAGGATTGATGTTTATCACAGTTAATACTTTTATAATATACCATAGTTTTACAGAGAACATCAGATCTGTCCTATTCATTAAATTAATAATTCAAATTAACTAATTAACATTAATTATTAACTCTCCATATTGGGTCATGTGTGTCATATGTGGTCGCAACATTGACTCCAAACCAACTTTTTTTATTACCTATGCAACATATAAATTGGATTCAGTTTCATCAGTAAACATGACTTATTTATAGTTAATTCTAGTTTACTAAGGCTTATACACAAATCACATTTAAAGCCCAAAGTCAGAAACATTGTTGGTGTTTCAGTGTAAAATGTTACCCTGTTAACTGGTGACAGTCAGCTGAAGGTCAATCCTTAACACAGTCACCTTTGCCTTTGAAACACTGATCGCTCTGTAACAGTTACATGTTTCGGAATAATTTTGAGTTTACGGTGGAGAATCAACCACAGGGAACAACCTGGCCTTCTTGTGTTGCTGACAGTTTTTTTTTATTATTACTATTCAGGATGCTAACTCATCTGAACGCATGAAGCTAAACACTGCTTAAGTTGCCAAAAAGCTTGCACTGCTTCATGATGACATGGGTTGTACTTAATTTTGCCAAGTCAGCTTTCAATTAATGCTTTGTCCTACTACAACAGCTCTATATATTTCTTTTCCTCGCCTAAAAATGTATTAAAAAATCTTTTAATGTTATTTGTAAAGTGGAGCACAAGACTCTCAATGGCAGTTTTGTACATAAGGGAGGAAAGCCTTTTATTTTCTGTCTTCCTGTACTCGCTGTGGTCATATTCATTTTCTAGTTTTTAAGACCGCTTAGTCCCAAATGAAGAATTCATCCCATTTTCTGGAGCATTACCTGAAAAACAAAGTCCCACCCGCACACAGAGGCTGTTTTTTTTTTTTTTTTTTCCAGGCACAAATGGCTGTTGCATCACCCTGCGCTCCACATTTTGATGTTTTCCTGGCTTGCAGTGCACACACAGGCCTCTCAGCATGTCACAACAACATATTCATCCAGTCGTTTTTAGTCCAGATCCAGTGCAGTCACAGCGAGCGCATCATCAGCCAGTTTGTCTTCCTCATGTCTCCCTCTATCTCATATCATGGTTGTCAGAGCAATTTACCCCGGAGACAAAAATGGAATGTTTCCTGTGACATTGTTGCGGAAAAAAACAAAAAAGAAATCAATGTTGCTTTCTGTTTTCTGTAAACTACCAGTGGATCTCTCCTCCAATCTAAACACACCTGCCACACTTATCAGCTGTATAAAGTCGTACACGAATCCCGCTTGTAAACAAAACCATTTTCTCCTCCAAGTGAGACGTTTCTCCTATTATGCTCCCACGTCGCCGTATGTTCCACAGATTATTCCTCCGATTGATCGGGAAGATGATAGCCTCAGTCTGACGCCTGTGGTGTAAACTTTTGTTTGCACTGCGAGGAACAAAAAAAAGACTGTCTCAACAGAAGAGAAGCAGAAGTTTTCAACAAAGGCAATTAATTCCAATTTAATCGCTGCAATGTTTGCATCTGAGGGCAGAGAAAATCTCTGTGTGAACAAAGCTAAAATTAATCCATCCAGCTCTGCAACTTTTGCACTTCTACAGGCGTGGAATTTCAACAGAATAAGTTAGCACTTTCAGAGATGCAGGGAAAATGACAATGAGAGTCTTTTTTGACAATGTCACACAGTTCTGGAGTCATGCTGCTGTTCTCCTTTACTGAAGCCATGATGAGGAATCTGTTTATCATGCTATTCAACCAAAATGATGTCATGTGTAGGGCCTTCCTTTAAGGCCATACATTTGTGGTGCAAAAAGGGACAGAACGAGTTACGACGTGTGTTCCGGTGAAATGATCATGTCCAAAGCTGTGTCTTTCTTTTGGGTGAGGCGACCCATTTATTTTGTGCACCCAATATGCAAATATAGACAAAGGTTGATATATACAAAGAAAAATACACTTATTGTTCTGACACGGTGACTCTGGCATGGTTGAAAAACTGTGCGCCTTCCCTCTCCACACACCTGCACAACTACAGAGCTTAACAATATGCGAGCTCTTCCGGTGCAAAGCACCGCCCACTAATTAAACACAAAAAACCGGCACACAGATAAGTACTAAATAAAGCAACAAAATGAAACAAACAGAAAACCCATATAATGGCTCCAACATCATGACAGAGACTGAATTTAAATAAATTTAATTTAAATTGAATAATTACTGTGATGATTTGGCCCTTGGGTTGTGTTTTATTTGTTTCCTAGTTTAGGGTTCTTTGTAATTGTTTTGGTTGTGTTACATTCTTGTGTCTGGTGTATCTCAGTGTTTTGCTCTTGTCTATGTATCTTGGGTTTCTTTGTATTTATTCTGTGTGATTCTTGTCTTGTGTCCTCCCTTTTGGCCTCTTCCACTAATGAATTAGTATAAATGTTCTTACTCTCTGAATAAAATGGGTACCTATGCATGTCACCATTAAATTATGACACCATTTGAGTTTTGTTCTCACCACCTTGTGGTTTTCATCTTTTTTTTTTTTTCCTCTGGTTCAGATCCTTTTCTTTGCATCCACCTTGCTATTGAACCACTTTTTCTTCACCTGAGCCAAGGTGATGACCTCATGTGACACGACACCGACGGCCTCTGTGATATTGGCCCTGGTATCTCTTTTATTAGTTACTGTACGTAGAACCTCCTTCCCGATCTCTTTTTGTGGCATCAAACAGATGTCTTTTTAAAGAGGAGTAGAGGTGTGGTTTATACTGATTGCAGATTGCGGGCGTAAGCCTGCCAATTTCGAATGATTCTATCTCACTGGGATACGTAAGGTGGAGAGAAGAAAATCAGCTGGTGAGCAGGTGTTATGAATTCGACAGTGATTCTGCGTAAACACTGAACTTGTGTGCAGACTAAGAAGATTTCTGCGGATTTCTTGGTGAAAGAGGTCCAGTGTTTCAGTGTTTTGGCCATTATTTTCAACAGCAAATATCGCCCTCATTTGTTTTTAAAAGTACTCTTGTCCACACCTGATCTTTCACAAAATGAAGCAAAAACAAATTGTCCACTCATAACTGGGCAAATGTGTCAAAAAGTGCAGCTACAAACATACCAGACCCATTGATGGCAGTGTTTTTCAGATGTGAAACCAGTGCCAGCCAATCAAGAACGAACCCCCGTTATTCTGTCTCTTCAGCCACAGATTTTAACATGGCACCAGACTCTTTTGTTTGGATTGATAAAATAGTTTGCTCTTCCACATGGTGAATGAGATGCACTTGAAGATATGACCAAGAAAGAAGTGTTTCTTCTGTTTCTGCAGTTCCACCATTTGAGACCACCAATAGTAACCCAATCATTTCAGAGGAGCCTATCTATTTGGCCCTTTTCCACTGACCCGTCTTGGCCCTACTCTACTCTGCTTTACCTGGTTTGTGTTGCGTTTCCACAGGCGCGGTACTGCACATCAGACGCCAGTTTTTAGAATCTACTCTACCCTGGTTCTAAGCGAGTAAAGCCGATACTAAAAGGTGACGTGGACGGACTGCCGGTCACTCATTGGTCAGAGAATGTCGTCTCTGCAGCTTCTGACTCTGTACAAATCACTTACAAGAGGCAAATGAATAAGTCAGCGACGAGTTTTTATTGACATTTAAACCCGACGGCACAGAGCCAGACTGAATGAAGACAAAACACAGCCCTAAAATGCTCCTTCATGATTCCTAAATAAGTTAAAAGTCCTTTTTAAACAAAAAAGACATTAACAGCAAAGATAGTTTGGTTTAAAGAGTCTTTTAGATTAATTTAAAGTTAGTCGGCGCAGGAGCGATCTGTCTGCCACGAGAGTCTTTAAGCACCAATCAGTCCATTAATCCACAGGGAACCAAAAAGGAAAACCAGTTCAAAGAAGAATGATTGATCAACAAAAAATCTCTGGTATACCAGGCCCAAAAATCAAAAACTAAAGTGATCTCACTGGATCCAGGGAAGAGTTGATGTCAGGAAGCAGCTCCTTCTTTTTCCTCTGCGTGCAGCAGCACAAGGCTGTTGTTTACCTCTGTTGTCATGACGCCCAACATTGAGCCGCTGTATTACTTTAATGAAATCTTTTGAAAGCTTTTTTTTTTTTTCCTTTAAAGACCACGGTGGCACATATGTTAGTACAATGTTTGTGTGGCGTTATAGATGACATGAACACACTTTAGCGCAGCTGTGTTATAAGATCCACGCCCACTGTGAGTCTGTAGTTGGGCTGGTGGAAAAGCAAACCAAACCGAGTAGAGTAGAGCTGAGTCGAGTCGAGTAGGGCTGGAATTGTATAGTATTAAAGCACCATATGATGTGTTACATTTATAACATTCGGCTCCATAAGTTGACAGGTGTAGCTCAGTCCATTCGTTGAAAATCTGTATCTTTGGTACAACAAGTCATGAGGGACATTAAAAGGATCACATCTATCCCTTGAACTCTTTCTGTCCTCAGCGCTCCTCTCATGATCCACGCACCAACTTTGACGGGAACTCATGAGCAGGCCATTACAAGAGAGCTGATTGGTCAATAATAGAAAATTTAGCTTCATAGCACAGGCCTCAGATCAGTGATGGCTCCAGCTCTCACAGCAGGACCACCAGAGTGAAGAGACTGATTCCCACCACAATGACGATCCTCTCTGTCCTGCTCGATCTGCTCTGTGCAGATTGAGTTGCTGTTGATCTGGTAAAAATAGAAGTCTGGTGTCTCTGAACCAGATGACCCTGACCTGCCAGAGCTGAGAATGGAGCAGAGCTGGTGTGAGTTCACACAGTGACTTGAATAGAAACCTGTTAGATCCAGTGTTGTGATACAGAGGAGATGGATGTGGTGGGATTTGATTTGTCTGTTATCCTGTCATAAATTCAGAATCGAAATATAAGCAAACACAGAGCAGCAGAGATTTATGGATAAATGAAATGAGATTTAAGTGTTTTAGTAACGTGAGAAACCATGATTGAGTGAAGACTATCTTAAAAGCAGGAGTTTCACTACTAAAAAAAAAGAGTTTGTTTGAAGTATGCATTATTGCTATCCCAGTTAGATGGTTGTATCAACATGCTGATGCTTTTTCTCTTAATTTGATAAAAGTAAATGTGTCAGTTGTTAGTGGTCACATTTTAACCCTGGTATTGGTTTTAAATTTACTCTGCCCTGTCTGCTTTGAGTGCTGATGAAGTACAAGGTGTAAAATTTTCTCCAAGTTTTGTTGTTTCTCATTTTTAGTGAAGTTGTTTTCCTACAAATCCACACACATTTACAATTACTTTTGCAATATATGGTGTGATAGACCTCATTTACATATAATTATACATTTTTTTTAAGTACACTCTCTGACAAAAGTCTTGTCACATATCCAAGTTGTAAGAGCAACAAATGATTATTTGACTTGTAGTTGATCAATTGGAATCAGAAATGGCTTATATGAAAGGTAAAGGCCTCTAGATTATGCTTATTATACCAAAATAAAGTCTCATCACTCATTAATTTTTTATCATTTAATTAGAACAGAAAGATCAGATTTTCCTTGGACAAAAGTCTTGTCGCATACAAAAACAGTTTATGGTATAAATTATACTTTAATTTGAAAACATGCTACAATACGTTCAGAACATAAAGTCATGGTGTCTTGGGAAAAAGAATTAATATCGTGTATGACTCCAATGAGCTTGGAGGACTGCATCCATGCGTCTTGGCAATGACTCAAATAACTTATTGATGAAGTCATTGGGAATGGCAAAGAAACAGGTGTCATGGGCTTTACTAAGCTGTAAACATCACACCACTTTTTGACGGTTTCATTTCCCACCCAGTTATTAATGTGAAGGCCCTTGACATTAAAAATAACCATTTATTGTAAAAATTAAATGATTAGAAATACAGTTAGACGCCATTTTAAGTTACTTTGTCCTTGTGCGACAAGACTTTTGTCAGGGACTGTAGAAAAAAAGCAGAGATTTTGACTTTTTTGTCACTAAGGTTATAATCAGAGGTACATAGTGTGAGGGGTTTGCAGTCTAGCCTCAGTGTGTTAGGGAGACGATCATCTCTGAGCAGAGTCAGGAGTGTGTGTGTGTGTGTGTGTGTGTGTGTGTGTGTGTGTGTGTGTGTGTGTGATTGCTCCTCATTCAGAGCAGCTGTGTGGAGGTTATAAGCTGCTGTGACTCTGGTCCTTGTCACTAGCTGGGTTTCCTAGGGTTTTCTAGGCAAGTGCGCCGTAACTCTCGTCAAATATTATCCTGCGAGATTTCACTGCTGGAAGATGGAATAAAAAAAGATGGAATTGAGGAAGATCTCCTTATAACACTGCATTTCTCTGTTGTTTACTGTCTAGTATGGCCGTTATGTTTTACTCGAACATAATTGCAGCGGCTGTCTCCTCCTCTGTCCAAACGTAGCGCACCATGTTTACTCACAGAGAAGTGATCATGTGACCAGGTGACGTATAACTGCAGAAAAAGTGATTCCATTGCGCTTTTGTGATATATTTGAATGTGGAAACGTCTGAAAAACCACATTATAAGAGCGTAAAAACTTTTTAGCGATATTTCAGTGCTTTTTCGAAATTCAGGTGTTTCCATTCCCAGTTTTTCATAGCGCTACTTAAATTTTGTGCATATCCAAGGGTAATGGAAACGCACCTATTGACTCATTAGTTCACCATCAGAGACAGTGAGCAGTTGTTTGTGAACTCTTGTGCTTCTCTCTGCGTCTTAGTTTCTCCTCAGTGTTTGCTTCAAGCACCAAATACTTACCTGTAGCTGTGACCTCTGAGTTTTTGGAACCCAGCTCTTAGAGTTTGAATTACCTGTCCCACCTTTGTGTTCTCTTTATCAGGATATTCTCCAGTTTGCCTTGAGTTCAGCTGCTTGGCAGTAGTGGTTTGGTTCCCATTTCTCTGTTTTTGCTTCAGGAGCCTGTTTGGCTCGGCTCAGCTTTCTTTGCCTTTTTCTCTTTCCCAGTGATCACTCATGATCCCAGTGGTTACCTTCTGTGGTAACTTTCAGAACTCTGTTTTTGGTCTGCATCTGTGTCCACCTTTCCCCTTCTTTGACACATATGTTGATGTATTGTCACAGACAGTTATGTGTCAAAGTTTAGGTTGGATTCTGTTTTCAAACTTTTTCATTTTTTAATGACAACAGATGCTATCTATTTTTATTAAACACACACAGTTTAACATAAATGGTCATGATTAATGGGACTATCCATGTAATTTTCAAGTGTTAGGGACCTCTGTGGAGGAAAGTTAAAGTTATGACCAGATAACTTTTTAAATTGTGTCAAATTGACCTGAAGACAACAGGGGGGTTAAGTTTGCTTACAGATGTTCTTTTTTTAATAATCTTGTCTCCTTCATGAGTTGGAGTGTATAATATACTGGCGTCAATCCAGCTTACCTGAGTTTTGCCCTTTTATTCCCTTGTCATTAAAACCTGCTTTAGAAATGAAATATTTCACTTTTTTTTTTTTTACCACAGTAAACATGTATATTTTTGGTGAAGCATCTCTCCAGGATGCAAACAAATGCACAAAACTGAAGAGGCTGCACTTGATGAGAAGCTTTAATAGTCTGCCAGCTTTCTTGGTGGAGGTGTCGAACATTATGCAGCCTGTTTAGGAAAAACACTAAAACCAGTAAAGGAACATTTTGTTCTGTAGCACTGAAAACAAAGCAATTCATTTTGTTTGTTTATTTATGTTTCTCTATTTTTTTATTTTTTGCAAAATTTTGTGTTCACTTTGTACTAATTTTAAACTGTTTAAATTCTGGGTTCTGAATACTGTAACACTATAAATATCAAACATGCACTATTTTGCTTTGAATTCTTTATCGTTAACAATAGAAGTAAACATGGACTGATACTTTGTCATTGTTGAAATCCATCTTCATGCATCAGCTCTACACAACCTAACCTTGGTGTTCCTATTCCCATAGAGCTGCTGTACATTTGCTCCAGAGAACTAAGGCTTTCATATTTTTCTTTTCATGTAATGTTCTCAGCTTCCTTCATGAATCTTTTGTCTGTTTCCATTATGTTAACAGTTTCCTTTAATTTACCCCCAACATTACTTCCTGGCTTTTGCTGCAGGAATATTGTTGCCTTGAATTCTTATTTCTAAAGACTACTTGTCCACTCCTCTGTGGTAAAGTACACTGCTCTTTAGGGTTTCTCCTGTTTCTCTGTGTTTGTGACTGGTCAGACGCAGCAAAGTTTACCCCTTTAAATTGAGCGAGAGCCGATCAAGACTGAGAAATTCACTTACCAAGTTGATATCCAGCTTCATAATACAGCTTACAAGGACTGTGAATGTCTCATTAAGTCAATCCAGGAAACTAAGAAAGATCCTGAATGTGTTAATCCAGCTTTGTAGTACAGGCGTCGTCCTTGTTGTTAGGCTAAATACGACCTAATTTTGACACTTTCCTTTAATTTGAAAGTCATGGGCTCTTTAAAATGGTTTTCTGGGTTTGGTTTCTCCAACTCCCCTTTGCTGAAATGACACATCACAGCCCCGGCATATGACGAAAACGACTTCTGCGTATCACTAGCAACCTGCCGGACCAGGCACATGGTCAGGGACTTGTATGGATCTAATGTGAGATGACACATTGGCTGTTTTCCAAACCGCCTACTACACTAGCGGTGCCTACTACTTCGGCTGAAATTCAGTATGTAGGAACAGTATGTGAAAACTTGTGAGATCTGCAGTAAATTACAAGTTCCTGGATGATCCGGGAAAATTTCTCAGTCTGCAACGGACCAGTCTACCTGCCGTACTGTTTCCCACAATGCACGGCGCTAATGCCGTTTGTCAGTTTGGGGGCGCTCAGGTTGAGGTGAATTACTGACACCTACTGGAATAAATCAGCTCAACTACAACACAACAACAAAAATGTGAAATGGTCCGAGAGATAAAAGTGAAGTGATAGGAAAGAAACAGCAATAAATCTGCTCACTTCATCATGAACGAGCTGTTTACTTTTACCAAATTCATAAAAGCCCCTAAATCATTTATCACTTTTTCTTTTCAACTAACAGCCTACGTGGGTAATGAGGACGCAGTTTTTCCACCAGCTGTAGGAAGAAAAAGTCAGTTGGTTTCAGATTTATTTTCAATACACGATAACTTTTGGTGCAAGATTAAAAATCAAATATGGCGATTTTGCTGTAATAAACTTCTATACCTTTACAAATTTGATAAAATCAGGACTCTAATCTCTCCCTGAATTTGTTGTTTTTCTAAATAAATTAAAAATGTTCCTTGAACCACTAAAACTAAGGAAAGAAAGCATTAAAATTCTCAAAGAAAATGTACAACTTCCTTCACATGCTTAATTTCATTTATTTATTTTCCTTTGTATCTCATCGACATCTAATTTAACTTATCTACTTTTATTGCTCCTGTAACTTCACCACTGATTGATGTGGTGAATTAATGACTGAAATGTACTCATGGATTTATTTATGATAAAGTTAAACATTAGAAAAAAATCGATCAGCTCCACTTCCTGAAACAGAAATCCAGAGTAGTATACGACTAAACAGGTCCAACAAAACAGTCATACTACATACAACTGTCACATGTAGTATGTTGTAGGCGGTTTGGAAAACAGCCATTGACTTGAATAGAAACCTGTCTGGTCTGATGCTGTGATGGAGCAACCGGTGTAATTTATCAGACAATTTGAATTGGCTTGAGGAATTTCCACAGAAGTTGAATCAGCCTGTGATCTGATTTTTCCTCTTTTATTTTGAGTTTGAGTCTGACTCTAGACCTCCATGGGAAAATGGTTTTGATTTCCATCCATCATTCTCATGTTACTATGTTCTCAATGTATTCAGCAATGTAATGAATGACAATTTCCATATAGTAAAATATTTAATTCATTGTGTTTAAATTAAAAATGACAAAAACAGAGGTAGACATGACAAAGGGCCCAAAGGGTTTTTATAATGTTGGCAAATACCCTTGATAGAAATGTGCAGCTTTTTCAGTTTCAGCTGTGCCGACTGAATTTTTACCTTTGGGCTCAGGATACTTCAGTGGGTTTGATTTCCATAAATTATTTGGTGTTTAACTGAACTGCAAGATGTTATTTAAAAACTGTACAGTTAATAAATACAGTCACACTGAAGAAAACTGTTACTTATGAAACTTTGAACAAATCCAAGGACCGGCTGTGCTCAAATACGACCTGATGCACTGATGGAAAACTACCGGAATGTTCCAAACAACTAATTACACAGCCTCTGCACAAGGAGTTCACAACACAAGTACATTTTGAAAAAAAGGTCTTTGTTCACTCTCTGTAAGTTTCAAAATTCTTAGACTGTTTTTCCTGGCTGTACAGAAGAAACAGAGCCTCCTTTGAATTTCCCTCTTAAGATTTGAGATGTGACTCTGGCTCGCTTCACTTGGTCCAAAGGGTTTAAAACAGCCCTGCTCTGTGTCCACGCCCTCTGAGTTTCCTTCTGACACTGAGATAGGAGCTCAAAATGGAAAGCTATAACAGCCTAACTGTAGTTTTGATGGATAACTATAAAATTTAACGCAAATATTCATAAAACCCAATGAAATTCTTTTTTATAATTGATCCCCTGACTTTAATCAGGCGGTTAGTTTTATTCCATTTCATAAAAACAAGTTTTATGATTATTGAATGGGTGATTTCAAATGATGAACTCATATCCATGAAGACAATGGCGAATGGGCAAAAGTCACAGTCTGTTGTAATACTTGAAATGTTGTACTAAATCACTGAACAAGTTTTGCTTTTTGGTGTAAAACCCAACACAACTGCTCTAAAACATTTCAAAATAAAAGCATGACTTATTAACACAGCTCAAAACTGGTTTTAAAAACATGTACGACACATATTTTGTCATCTCTGTGTCATATTCTTCAGAAATAATCATTTTTATTGTTGATGGACTGTCACTGTAACTCTCAACAACAGGCTCCTGGTGCCAATAAATCAGCTTCTTGATCCCTGGATTGTACCTGAGAGAAACAGGTGAGCGGTGTGAGTCAATAGTTTGACAGCAGTCAGCTATCATTCTGATCAGCGGATCATAGCCTCACCCTGGTTTTCACTGGAGCATTCAGAACATGTTGAGCTGTGATGTTTTTTCCCGTCCAACATTGAGCCGTGTCTCTGCAGGGATTTCCTCCTCATTGTGATCAGTGTGGTACAGAGCAGCGTCCTCTATTTCTGAAAATGTCCTCTTTCATGGCATTGATGTTTCCACAGATCCGGTCAGGACCCTGAAGGGCTCTGAACCTTTTTGTCAACACACTGAAATGTGAGCTGAGAATTGTGGGTAGCTGCTTGTGTGCTGTGTAGACACCCAGGGGACGGATTGGATTCAAGGGTCACATGAGTGACGAAACCAGACAAAGGCATCCAAATCCCTGTGGATTTTTAACGTGACGGGGAAGCTATTAAACAAGAGCAAAGCGGTGACATAAAAGCCCAATAAGAAGGGTGAACAAAAGCCCGGGGCTGAAGTGAGGCTTTAGGAACAAAGCTCCATCCTTTCATAGGAAAACTTTGATAGTGTTTACATGTACGTCTGATCTCTTTGTTACAAACAAACATATATTGCCCTGGACAATTTTCCCTTAAGAGACATTTTTCCTTCAGGTATGGCCAAAACTCATTCATTACAACTACCTGGATGATAATTAAAGTTCCAGCAGATTTTTTTTTAATATTAGAGGATCCTTTCATTAGAGATCTCAGTCTCACCTTGAGGAAATTAAACTCTCCACTCTTCTGATTCAGCAGCAATGAAGAAGGCCATCTCTTTCTGAAATTTCTGAACTGCTTCTTTCTTTGTTAAACACGACTCCACTCAGCGGCCTTCACATTATTAGAGAAAATCCGGAAAGAGGCTCTTCTGTATGACACCCCCTCTCCGTCACTGTACCACAAGATTGGTTGTTGTTTGCAAGTTGTCCTTGGACATATTTTAGTTTTTAGAGAATTATGATCAGCATCTTAAGTTATTTCATTTTGTAAAACTACTTAAATATGCAGGAAACAATAGAAAAGGCTAATACAAAAGAAGTGAGGGGGCACTATAAAACATGATGTGGTATAAGAAACAAAATGCTGAGCACCAGAACCAGTCAGGCTGAGGCAATTTTTAAAAACACACACAGAACCTCCAACCTTATTCATTCTCTGACATATCACGGTTTTAAAACTCTAAAATAAGTAGGATAAAGTTATTAAGAATAAATAAACTCAAGTTTCTGTGACGTCTTATCTGAGGAGAGTGTTTTTTTTAAGCCAGATGGAGACTTTCCAGATTCGTGATTCAACTTGAACTTTAGAGCTGATGACTCAGACCTGGACCTGAGCAATGACTCCATTCAGACTCAGCTTGAACTTAATTATTCATGAGGAAAAGTGCTTTTGAGTGTGTTTGTTCTTTTTCTCTCTTTGAGGCCTCTGCCTTTGAGGACTTTACAAGTAATATTGACGATGTATGCCATTTAAAATGAGATTATCAGTGACTTTTCTTGGTATAACATGAATCCATGTACAATACAGACAGGCCAGACTGTCTAACCTAAAAAGGACAGAAGAGCAGAAGAAAGCTAAACATGAGAGTGATAGAGCACGGGGTTAAAGGCTAAAACAGGGGCTACACTTTTGGTGATGATGTTCATTCCATCCCACATCCACCAGTTATTCTGCAGTGATCTGTTCAAACCTGAGAGTCTATCAGTAAAATGAAGAGGTGGGTTATGTTTGCGTTCCTTGGTGAGGTTAGAGTCTGTTAAAGGTGGGGTCTGCAGGAATGTCCATTACTGTTTGTTAACACAATATCCAAATTGGGCCCCTTCTCCATGGCCCAGTACCAGCAGCAGGGCATGCCCACTCCCTGCAACTGTAGTTATGTGAACACACTCACCAGCCCAGTGAGCACCTGCAAGTTTCTAAATGGGAGATATTTAAGACTCGTACACCTGACTTCCTGCGGGTGAATGAGGTATGCTGCAAATGTTGCATCATTCTTTCTGGACAAACTTCTGTTACTCGTCCTACACGTCATCATGAACAGCAAAGTCACTTGTGTACTTGGCGTGCTGTGATAAGCTAGGGTCACCATGCCAACTCTCTTGCCAGAAACATCCTGTGTCAATAAAAACATCAACATACAGAAAGAGGAGGGGGATATGGCAGACACAGACACTGACATACATGTACAGAGGCCCTGAGATGAAGACTGAGCAGGATTATTCCTGTAAAAGCTGACATTTTATTTTTGAGAACAATCCTGCAGACCCTACCTTTAAGATACTGCGAACAGTTTATAGGGAGGCAGCAGTCATCCTTTAAATCCTCGGGTAATCAGGGCACAACTTGTCCCAGGTGAAGGAAACTAAAATCTGCAGATACTTAAAGAGAGGAGACCTAAGACTTGACTTGAATCAGCCTTGTTTCTGCTTTTATCAAACAGACAACATGATAGCAAAGACTTCAGCTTTTTATTTATTTTTTTCCCAGAACACAACTCATTACTGTGAACCAATGAAATCACTCATCCCTCACTTTTGCATTTGCTGTTCTTAACACCTTTAAATAATCCATTTGCAGGCAGGTAAGCTGCAGTATTTGTGTTTAAATTGGCTGCTGATACTTGCCAGGAGGTAGGAGTGTGTCACGGTGCTGATAGGAGTCACCGTCTGGGCATTAACTGCACATGGACTGTTTGGACTTTGCTCAGCCTCTGAGGGAAAATTCACAAATAAAACTAATGGTGCTCTGCTCCTTCCTGTCAGCTGATGTATTAATTTCTACCTGTTTATGCTCAGTCGCTGCTGCTAAACACTTCAACAGCTCATTATGTTGCCACGTGGATCACCCTGGGGACACAGTCATTTTGCATCCTGTCAAAATAAAGCTAATATGATAGAATAAAGCTGCAGTGGCTTAAGACAAAAGACCGGGGGAGCTTCTGTCAGATTAAGACGAGAGGAAATTGTTTAACGCTGTACTGCATAATAGATCAACAAACAAACAAACAATCGGAGTTCAAAAACTTAACTAATTACGTTGTCAGCAAGAAGGCCTCAAGGTTAACAAATGAAAATGATCAGGTATCTGAAGTAGACATTTATTATAAACCTCAAGTTTTTCCTCTAGTGTTTCTACCATCACCAAGCCCAGACTTCACGTCGATTTCAAACCCAGGCCTGTTTGAGCAGCACACTGTGTTTTAGAGCCCCTGGTCGCCAATCCCTGCACAAAATAAGATCAATAAGATAAACGGGGCCTTTCCAGCCATCCTACCAGTAAAGGCTTCTTTCACAGCATGTCACATTTACTCCTTCACATGCACTAATGAGACGCCACGCATGCTCCTATGGGGTCTCATGTCACTTGTGAGTTATCGGTAGCTTGCAGCCATGTTTTCAGGAGCTCACATTTGCTCACAAACTGTTTTTGAAAAACAAGATGGCATTAAATATGCCTGCCTCAATTCAGTTGAATAAACATGTGTAACATCTCTGTCTATTTGTGCACATGTGCAAACTATTCAAACAGCCAGTTACTGTTGCTCAGGTTTGTATTTTCTTTGTCACATTATTTTACTCTGTTTCGACTAAACGTGTTTTCTTTTGGATGTTTTTCCTTCTGGGCAAACATAANCCTCTCCGTCACTGTACCACAAGATTGGTTGTTGTTTGCAAGTTGTCCTTGGACATATTTTAGTTTTTAGAGAATTATGATCAGCATCTTAAGTTATTTCATTTTGTAAAACTACTTAAATATGCAGGAAACAATAGAAAAGGCTAATACAAAAGAAGTGAGGGGGCACTATAAAACATGATGTGGTATAAGAAACAAAATGCTGAGCACCAGAACCAGTCAGGCTGAGGCAATTTTTAAAAACACACACAGAACCTCCAACCTTATTCATTCTCTGACATATCACGGTTTTTTAACTCTAAAATAAGTAGGATAACGTTATTGAGAATAAATAAACTCAAGTTTCTGTGACGTCTTATCTGAGGAGAGTGTTTTTTTTAAGCCAGATGGAGACTTTCCACTTTCCAGACTCGTGATTCAACTTGAACTTTAGAGCTGATGACTCAGACCTGGACCTGAGCAATGACTCCATTCAGACTCAGCTTGAACTTAATTATTCATGAGGAAAAGTGCTTTTGAGTGTGTTTGTTCTTTTTCTCTCTTTGAGGCCTCTGCCTTTGAGGACTTTACAAGTAATATTGACGATGTATGCCATTTAAAATGAGATTATCAGTGACTTTTCTTGGTATAACATGAATCCATGTACAATACAGACAGGCCAGACTGTCGAACCTAAAAAGGACAGAAGAGCAGAAGAAAGCTAAACATGAGAGTGATAGAGCACGGGTTAAAGGCTAAAACAGGGGCTACACTTCTGGTGATGATGTTCATTCCATCCCACATCCGCCAGTTATTCTGCAGTGATCTGTTCAAACCTGAGAGTCTATCAATAAAATGAAGAGCTGGGTTATGTTTGCGTTCCTTGATGAGGTTAGAGTCTGTTAAAGGTAGGGTCTGCAGGAATGTCCATTACTGTTTGTTAACACAATATCCAAATTGGGCTCTTTCTCCATGGCCCAGTACCAGCAGCAGGGCATGCCCACTCCCTGCAACCGTAGTTATGTGAAGACACTCACAAGCCCAGTGAGCACCTGCAAGTTTCTAAATGGGGGATATTTAAGACTCGTACACCTGACTTCCTGCGGGTGAATGAGGTATGCTGCAAATGTTGCATCATTCTTTCTATATGTTACAGCGACTAACTTCACCACTCAGGACAACTTCTCTTACTCGTCCTACACGTCATCATGAACAGCAAAGTCACTTGTGTACTTGGCGTGCTGTGATAAGCTATGGTCACCATGCCAACTCTCTTGCCAGAAACATCCTGTGTCAACAAAAACATCAACATACAGGAAGAGGAGGGGGTTATCAAATCAAATCAAATCAAACTTTATTTATATAGCACTTTTCATACAATAAGATGTAGCACAAAGTGCTATACATGTTAAAAGGCCCCACCCCATCCCACCCACACCCCCCCACCCACACCCCCCCACCACCACATCCTACCCACACACCCCACCTCCCACCCACAGCCTTACCCTGATAAAAACACACTCACATTCACACTCACACACACACAAACACACACACACACACACACACACACACACACACACACACACACACACAGATAACAAGGCTTTAGAAACATGTGGCTGAATACAGAGGAGCCAGGTCAGGAAACGCAGGAGGCCATATCTGCACTGGGGGGCTACACACGGCCCACAGCCAGGATGCCTCCACCCCCACAAAACACCTTACAGGCCAGGGAGGGGCCCACAGCAGCAAAGGACAGCTGCAGACCCCCCACCTGACCAAGCTGATGAACATGAGGTAGAGACAACCCAGTCAGAGCCAAGCACAGCCCCCCAACACAGAGTGGCCCCCTCTGAGGAAACACTGGAAATGGGATAAAAAGATAAAAACATAAAACCGTTAAAAATATAAATACATGCTTAAATAAACTAAGAAGATTAATATGTAAAAGAAGGCTAAGATCAGAGAATGAATAAATATAAATAAATAGAATTACAATAACATAAATAAATAAATAAAATGAATGAATAAATAAATAAAACCTTAATTGAAAGCTAAATTACATAAGTGGGTCTTGAGCTTGCCTTTACAAATATGAACGTTCTCTGCGGCCCTCAGGTCCTCCCTCAGGCTGTTCCACAGACGGGGGCCATAGTATTGCCATAGTTTTAACTTTGGGTACTTTTAAAAAGACCAGTGCCGGAGGATCTCAGGGTCCGCGAAGGTTCATATGGTAAAAACAACTCTGAGAGATAAGAAGGCCCAAGACCCCTAAGACACTTAAAAACCATTAAAAGGACCTTAAAATCGATCCTAAAACACACAGGGAGCCAATGCAGTGATTTTAAAACCAGTGTGATATGCTCCCGCCTTCTGGTCTTCGTCAGCACATGAGCTGCTGAGTTTTGTAGGAGTTGTAAACTTGAGATGTTTCTTTTAGGAAGACCAGAAAGCAGGGCATTGCAATAATCAATACGACTGGAGATAAAAGCATGCATTAGGGTCTCTATGTTAGCTTGGGAGAGAAAGGGGCGGACTCTGGCTATGTTCTTAAGATGATAAAATGGCAGACACAGACACTGACATACATGTATAGAAGCCCAGAGATGAAGACTGAGCAGGATTATTCCTGTAAAAGTTGACGTTTTATTTTTGAGAACAATCCTGCAGACCCTACCTTTAAGATACTGCGAACAGTTTATAGGGAGGCAGCAGTCATCCTTTAAATCCTCGGGTAATGAGGGCACAACTTGTTCCAGGGGAAGGAAACTAAAATCTGCAGAGACTTAAAGAGAGGAGACCTAAGACTTGACTTGAATGAGCCTTGTTTCTGCTTTTATCAAACAGACAACATGATAGCAAAGACTTCAGCTTTTTATTTTTTTTTTTTCCAAGAACACAACTCATTACTGTGAACCAATGAAATCACTCATCCCTCACTATTGCATTTGCTGTTCTTAACACCTTTAAATAATCCATTTGCAGGCAGGTAAGCTGCAGTATTTGTGTTTAAATTGGCTGCTGATACTTGCCAGGAGGTAGGAGTGTGTCACGGTGCTGATAGGAGTCACCGTCTGGGCATTAACTGCACATGGACTGTTTGGACTTTGCTCAGCCTCTGAGGGAAAATTCAAAAATAAAACTAATGGTGCTCTGCTCCTTCCTGTCAGCTGATGTATTAATTTCTACCTGTTTATGCTCAGTCGCTGCTGCTAAACACTTCAACAGCTCATTATGTTGCCACGTGGATCACCCTGGGGACACAGTCATTTTGCATCCTGTCAAAATAAAGCTAATATGATAGAATAAAGCTGCAGTGGCTTAAGACAAAAGACCGGGGGAGCTTCTGTCAGATTAAGACGGGAGGAAATTGTTTAACGCTGTACTGCATAATAGATCAACAAACAAACAAACAATCGGAGTTCAAAAACTTAACTAATTACGTTGTCAGCAAGAGGGCCTCAAGGTTAACAAATGAAAATGATCAGGTATCTGAAGTAGACATTTATTATAAACCTCAAGTTTTTCCTCTAGTGTACCATCACCAAGCCCAGACTTCACGTCGATTTCAAACCCAGGCCTGTTTGAGCAGCACACTGTGTTTTAGAGCCCCTGGTCGCCAATCCCTGCACAAAATAAGATCAATAAGATAAACGGGGCCTTTCCAGCCACCCTACCATTAAAGGCTTCTTTCACAGCATGTCACATTTACTCCTTCACATGCACTAATGAGACGCCACGCGTGCTCCTATGGGGTCTCATGTCACTTGTGAGTTATCGGTAGCTTGCAGCCATGTTTTCAGGAGCTCACATTTGCTCACAAACTGTTTTTGAAAAACAAGATGGCATTAAATATGCCTGCCTCAATTCAGTTGAATAAACATGTGTAACATCTCTGTCTATTTGTGCACATGTGCAAACTATTCAAACAGCCAGTTACTGTTGCTCAGGTTTGTATTTTCTTTGTCACATTATTTTACTCTGTTTCGACTAAACGTGTTTTCTTTTGGATGTTTTTCCTTCTGGGCAAACATAAAGAGCAAGCTATTGACTGTTTTCTACTTTGAAATCGAAGGTTTTCACCAGCACTCTGTTGCTGTTGTAGATGTTTTGTGTACAACATGCTCAGCTGGTTGCTCTGAGGCCTGTCAATCATCGGTCCAACTGCTGGAGATTCCTGAAGAATAAAGTATATCTGAAACATACAGGGTTGTAGAGGAGGCAACAACTATGAGGGAAAAAAGCTGGTGTAACACAACTGAGACTTTCAGAGAGGAGATGTAATCTGTGCAAGTAAGTTTTGGGAGCTAACGCGACTAGCCAGGAGTCAAGTACAATTTGGGGAACACCTTAAAGAGACATGGCTGCATCAGGATGGCATAATCATTGACAGAGTCCAGATTAACTGGAAATCTAATGTTTTCCTCAGACATGGTTTGCAAGACAATAAAATGTGGTATCAATCAGATACTGGGTAAATATAAGGCCAATATTGCTGATATCCACATTGATACTTTGAACATAGAAAAGCAGCTTCCTTCTGCACCACACTGATGTTTCAGGTGTAAGATATGTAACTTTTTATCTTTATTCAGTCAAATTTTTACTTCTGGTAAAATAATCCATTCATATTTATTTCATCTGGCCAAACATGTTGAGTGACAGTCTCAATAAACTTCATAAGGATCCTTATTTGGTCACTTCTTCAAATTATCTATGTCGATAGTCATGCTGAAAGGACTGTATAAGTTATTTGTTTTCATAGCTTGGGGTCTGGTTGCGGTTTGAGGATTTTCCTTCTCTTTTCACTTTGCGGCTCGGATTTTTCAATTTGGGTTGTCTCCAGATGTTGGTTTAAGTTTGTGGTGTTGTAGTTGTTTTCTGAGAACATCACCTCCTTCAGTATGTTGGTATCCAGATGTAAAATAACACCAAACAATGCTCCTCTCTGCCATCATGGAACCAGCAGTGCGCTGTTGAGTGACGCGACTGAGCAGCAACGGTCATAATACAACCATGAATGGACATAGTCTATGTGTCACCTGTCTGTCTTTGATGTGGAGTTTTGAAGCAATTTATTGGCAGGAGCCATGTTGGAAATGAGGCAGCCTTTGGGTTCCCACGATAACAGCTGCAGACCGTCCACTGTGAGTCAGTTGAACTGTTCCTCTGACTGGGAAAACTCACCTATAAACTGCTGCTAGAAAGAAATTCACCTTTTATCCGAGCTGAAGTTGTTCTTTTTTTTTTTTATCGGGTTGTAAACATGTTTATTGCTGCTATGAATGGAGAGTGTGCATGAGAGAATTCAATGAGAGGAGAGCATATAGAGAAGAGAAACTGAAACTTGAGTATTGATCTTATAATGCAAGGATTCACCAATAGGTATCAATATATTGGTATCTTAGATCGATCTGCAAAACTGTTAGCTGTGAGACTCTGACTGTATTATCTGTCCAGGCAGATACTGGAGATCAAACTGATGACTGTTCACCTGGCCTGACCTCAGACAGAAAACCTGAGACCTTATGTTACTGTCCGTTTGCACTTCATATCCAAAGTGCTTACTTAATGGTGTCAAAACGCAACTGTAATAAATGGACCTACCCCCCAATGATAAATGAAGTGTTACTCATTCAGATTCATTCACAAGGTAATGAATAAGACCTGTCATCTGTCAATACTAATGTGAAGCTCTTGTCAAGTGTCCTCTTGGGTGTATTCCACTTGCATACTAAAGTGCCCTACTTGGAGCAACTTGTGCTTAAGTGCCATGTTGGGAGCCAAAACAAATGCGTCAGTCGTCTCTGATTGGTGGAGCACACTAATCTGCCCCTTTGGCTGGATATAGGATAACTAACTGTCCTTCTGGGAGCCAAAACACACTCAAGAAGGCAAACTTTGGAGACTGAACGCACCAAGTAGCCTCTTGGGAGCCAAAATACCCAAAAGGTTTACTCTTGCGATCCAAAACATTGACTAAGTGTTCTCTTGGAAGCCAAAACACACACTAAATTGCCCACTGTCGAGCCAAGATGTGCTCAAATATGTGCCAAAATCCCATCTCAGGAGCCCAAGCTTTCTTGGTGCCACACGTGTGCCAAAGTGTCTTTCTTGGGAGCCAAAATACAAGCTAAATTGCTCTCTTGGAAGCCAAAACATGTGCCAAAGTGGCCCCTAGGGAGCCAAATGCTTTCTTGTGTGTTCCCCTTAGTGCCAAACTTGTGCAAACGTTCCATTTTGGTAGACAAAACACATGCTAAAGTGTCCTCCTGGTTGGCTTAACCACACTAATCTGCCCCATTGTCTGGTTAAAACATGATAAACTGCCCTCTTGGGAACCAAAATATGTTCTCTTTAAGTGTCCTCTTGGGGAGCCAAAATCTGCAAAAGTGACCTGCAGGGTGCCAAACGTGTGCCAAAGTGTCCTTCTTGGGAGCCAAATGCTATCTTGCATGTGGTCCTTGGTGCCAAACTTGTGCTAACGTTCCATTTTGGGAGACAAAACACATGCTAAAGTGTCCTCCTGGTTGGCTTAACCACACTAATCTGCCCCATTGTCTGGTTAAAACTTGACAAACTGCCCTCTTGGGAACCAAAACATGTCCTTAAGTGTCCTCCTGGGGAGCCAAAATCTGCAAAAGTGACCTCCAGGGTGCCAAACGTGTGCTAAAGTGTCCTTCTTGGGAGCCAAATGCTATCTTGCATGTTGTCCTTGGTGCCAAACTTGTGCTAACGTTCCATTTTGGGAGACAAAACACATGCTAAAGTGTCCTCCTGGTTGGCTTAACCACACTAATCGGCTCTTATGTCTGGTTAAAACTTGACAAACTGTTGTCTTGGGAGACAAAACACATGCTAAAATGCCCTCTTGGTAGCCCATATGTGAGCTTAGATGCCAAACCTTTTTCTTTTGCCCTGCCCTTCAAAATTTCTGTACAATGTCTGGGTTGTACAGTGGCTTTAGAAGATGTTGAAACTATTTTATTTGCTTGGCTGTAATCCCACACAGCCAGTCTGTATGTGAGAAACACCATCTGAATTGCACTCCGTAGCAATTGAAGGTTGTCAGAGGCCTAAAATCAGAGTATCTCTTTGATGTATTAATATAAAGGAAAGAATCTTTTTTTTTTTAAGTTCGGACCAAAAGATGACACATCATGACCAAGTCTTAAAGTCTCCCTCTTACAAAACCTTTCAAATTATATATTCAGCCCCCAAATAACCTTAAAGCATAAGCTCTGAGAGAAATGACATTCTAGCTCCACAAATGGTATGTCTGAAGCTCGCTCGCAATAAAGCCGACACGTGTTTTTGTTATTTCAGGGCTGATACAATGATGCTGTTCAGCCAGAAACTGCACCCATGGCTTTTATAAAGTAAGCATCTTGTCAAATCAGCGTGCATTCACTGCTAAGCATCTCTCTGTGCTCTCTGTTATGAGTGTGATATTCCTCCTGTAAAGCCCACAGCTACCACTTAGCCTGTCCAGAAAAGCAGAGTATCTATCAGAATTATAAATCCCAACCTTTGATCAAAGGATTTGGGATTATCAAGAACTTGCAATTTAGAGTTAAAAAGAGGCAGCTGATAGGTTGAACTGCTAAAACCGTTTCAGCTGACAAAGTAGATAAGGCTCAAGAGGAGTGCTGGGAAGAAATACACAATACTAATGCCACAGTATTTGTGTGTTCGTGTGTGTGTGTGTGTGTGTGTGTGTGTGTGTGTGCCTTAAGCCATTTCTGCAATAAGGCTGACTCTCTCTGCTTTTGTCTTCCAGCAAACAGACAAAATGAGGAAATGCTGTGAAGATTTACCCAAACTATAATTACCAGAAAACCTTATTAAGATCCAGATGATGAGCCTTTCTTTTCAGTTAATGCTCAAACACAACCTCTTGCTGGGCTTAAAATATCCACACAGATCAAAGTTACAGACTAAAAACTTGACATTTAGGATAGCAGGTTTGCATCATGTCTTTTTAAGGTGAAGTGGAGGAGCAGATCTCTACATCCCCCCACCAGAGGGGATATAAGAACTCTTTTTAAATCATAATGATAACAGGAACTACCAAAATGACCCCAATCAAAAGTTTACATATCCCAGTTCTTAATACCTTGTATTTCCCCTTTTAACAGCAATGAAAGCTTGAAGTCTTTTGTGGTTGTTGTGGATGAGGGTCTTTATTTTCTCAGATGGCAAAACTGCCCATTCTTCTTCCCAAAAAGCCGCCATTTCCTGTAAATTCTTGGGTTGTCTTGCATGAACTGCAGGTTTGAGATCTTCCCAGAGTGGCTCAATGATATGGAGGTCAGGAGACTGAGATGGACACTCCAGAGCCTTCACTTTATTCTGCTGTAGCCAATGACAGGTCAACCTGGGCTTGTGTTTTGAATCTGATATTTTGCTTATCTCTGGTCAAATTTGATTATTTTACCTTTGATGATTAACGCTCTGATGCATGGATTATGAAAGTCAGTGTCAGGATTTTTCCCTTGAGTGTTTTTGTCTTAAAGCATGAAAAAAAGTTTTCCATTTTTTTTTAATATTTGTAACTGAGCATTCAACAAAAATCAGTGTGAACTTAATGCAAACATGATTTGGTTTTTTTTAACTTCTTTTCTTTTTTGGTAATTTCATGAATAATCTTTCTTTAATGCTTTGCAAAACATTTTAAGTCTCTTTCATCCATTTTAACACTGAATAATTTATAGTTTATACACTTTTTCACCCTCAAATGTTTGTCTATAACTTAAAAAAAATAGATTTGTTTGGAAAAAAAATTTAAAACATTTTTTCAGGCCCTAAAAAGAATAAAAATATCCTGACACAGATTAATATGAATAACCACCACATGAACCAGTGAATTTAGGAGTAAAAAACTTTTAAATGGGTGTCCACTGTAGTGACCACTATGCACCACAGGGTTAAGGCAGATGAAAAGTTTTACACATTCAGAGCTTTCATCCCTTGTCGGTCATCATGTGTCCCAGAATTAGCCTTAGCCTTAACTATTCAAAGCTTGGTCGGTCTGCAGTCTTCCCTAAGCTAAGCTTGTTGGGTCACTGTCCGAGTGTAGCAGTCGAGGAAATGGTGAGCTGACCAGGTGAGGCAGGAGAAACATTTTCCACCATCAGAGCAGGGTTGTTGAGCTGTGCTAAAGCCTCCTGGACTTGTCAGCTACAGCTACCTGAGTCTTATCATCTTAGCAATGTGAGAGCATCCACTCCTTCCTCTGCTCCCCAGCTGAAGGTAGTTATGAAAAATGAAAAATGAAATGGAGATCCTTCATGTAAGTAGACATAACTGTAAGACCTGGGAGTAATACCTGGAAAAAATCATCTGCCTCCCTTTAGGATGTCTTTGCCAAATGTGGTGAGGTACGCTTATGACGCACAACACACACTTCCCTACAATAGAGCTTTGTTTGGACACATGTGATGAAGCCTGCTTCAACATGGCACCATGAATGCATGTTGTCTTTTAGCCAAACTGCTGATGATATGGATTAGCTGTCCCTCTCTAGGCGCACAGCTTTCTCCCTCCCTCTCTCTCTCTCACACACACACACACACACACACACCCCTCTGCCTTCTGCCTCCTTCCTCCCAGTGCATGTGGCCCTCTGGCTCAGCTTGCCAGTGTGGATTATAGCTCTCTCATGGCTATCATGATCTTACACAAACAACATTTGTCAGCTCATTTATCACTGTTCCCCCTTGGTTGTCCACTCTCGTCTATTCATCTGCGCTCTATTTCTGCATCCCTGCCTCCAGGGTGAAAATATACGTTACCTCCACGACTGGAAATAACCCCCAAAAGTCGGGAGACTATAAACGGGTTTAGACGTTTACAGTCGCGACTATTAACTGCGAACTGATTGGGGGATTGTGGGTAACACAAAGACAATTGCTCTGCCGTGGTCTCGTGGGGCTTCCTTTAGGTACTAAGGTTGAGTCTCGTTAAAGACGCAGTGAAAAGTCTCCTAACAAGTCGACACTATTCCAACCTGGACAACGTCATGCAGAGATGAAGAGTCTAAAGCTCAGGGTCAATAAAATGCACGTGGGACGAACGCAGACTTTCATAAACAGAAACAGAAGTGAGTGAAAAAGTGAGTGCAGTATAAACCTTTTGAAAGCAGCTGCACCTGAAGCTTTTACAGGTGAGGCTTCTTTGATTGTGGGAATAAAAGGTGACTTCATTTCTATGGCTGATAAAGTGCTCTATATAGAGAGAAGACAACAACAGAGGTGTGGAATACAGTGAAAGAAATGAGCAGGTTATGAAAGCAACTTCATGGCCAAACCACTCTCACAGAACGATATCTATGATTCTTAGAAGAAGTTCTAGTTTTCAACACAACTAAACCAGCAAGGGCTGATGGAAGTACAGAGTCTGGGAACTTGATGAAAGCAATTACCTATGTCAAGATTAATGGATATCATGTCAGTGATGTGCCTCATAATGACAAGGTGGTAAACAAGCAGCAGAAAAAAGATGTTGTTTCGACTAAATAACAGCAGAATTTCTGATGGATGTAAGTCATGTGACTGCAGCATTACTACCGTTGTGTTTTTAGGGTTGTTTTGTATTGTACTCCATGCTGTCTGCAATCGTGGTGCCTGTAGTTAAGAGTAAAAGGTCAAATATTTAACCATGACAGACTCACTGGCATACTGTCTTAATGTGAATATAAGATCCTGGATATGAGACCACCCTTCCCCCGAGACGGATTCTGGGACAATAATTGACAAAATCTTGTTAAGCCTTTATTTGTTAAAGACTGGCTTTTTTTTAATAACAGCATAGTGCCATATCATGGTGTAATTTGCTGTATAAAGCAGAATTAATTCAAGGTTACCTTTTTTATAGATTTGGTTTGTTTTTTTCTTTTATTTATCAGACTATATGCCTTAAGTTACTTATTGTACTTATACGACTGGATGCAATGTCCCTAAATGCGTTCACATTTCTCACCTGCTCTGTGTATCATGCACAGGTGAGTTCCGCCCCAATGCATTCACACATAAAGACAAGCACACTCTGTATGGAGACACTGGAAAAATAATGTAAAAACCAACATAAAAAATACAGGGGGAAAAAAAAAGAACAGAACTTATGATTGCTCCAAGCCCCCCCAATCCCACCATTTTGTGTATTATTACATTACACATTACAAATTATATTATTACATTGTGGAGGTTTTGTAGAGTGTCAGGTGACAGAGAGCGCATCTGTAGAGTGTGTGAGATTTATTAGTGGTACAGCTTAGCTGGTAAATTCCAAGACAATTGTTCATTCAATGATTACAGGTTAGAAATTTGGTCCAGTTAAAGTCAAAGGCATTTTAAAAGGATGTGGATATGGAAGCATCAAGAATTTTCAACATGGTGCCCACTACAGTCATTTTTTCTAAAAAATAGATAACTTTTTACTCATCAATTTTTGTATCAGGATGGATATGTACTGGTATTTAAGATCTACTTACTCTAACTTCTCTTTTTCATTACCATCAGGGAGGGTAAAGGTAAGGTAAGAAATTGGCAGGGCTTGGATCAGAAATGGGTGTGTCTTGAACAGGGGTTGTTTTATTTTTTATTTTTTTTTATTTCATTTGACACATAAATTGGACAGATTGAACAGAAATGTTCAACTTTTATAAAGTGAACAATTGTTCAATCAATCAACCAATCTTTATTTATATAGCACCAAATCATAACAAACATTATCTCAAGACACTTTACAAAACATTAGCAGGTTGATACCTGTTAATGTTTATTATAGTATAGTAGTACTATAGTATTTTATTATTTTACTAACAGAGACCCAACATCAAGACAGGATAAGGAATCTTATCTCATCTTGATCCACCATGAGTGAAGCACTTTGCAGCAGCTTTTAGCAAAGTTACAGTGGCAAAACTTCCCTTTAATGGGCAGAAACCTCAGACAGAACCAGACTCATGTTAGACAGACATCTGTCTTGACTGTTGTGGTTATCCCCTCTACTATTCTACTATTTTTAATTTTTTTGAATTGAGAAAGAGAGCGTGGAAAGAAAAGGTAGCACAACTGTCATAAGTCTAGCTGCCAATAATGAGATGACCCCGAGGGCTAAAGGGACAATTAAGTTCAGGGGAATGTTTTAACAGGTAAACGCTAAAAACTCCTGGACCCTTTCGTCAAAACCTGGCAACAGACTTTTTATTACCACTGATTGGTTAAGGGAGGTATTGGTTAAGGTAATTGGTGGGTACACATATGTCCCTCCTTCAGAAGAGAAAGCAGTTTTCTATCTCTATGATGTCACTGTGTGTTGATTCCATTTTTTTTTAATCTTTGCTGATCCTGTTTTTGAATTTAAAAAAAAATCAAATGCATTTATCTCAGAATAACTGATCTGACACAAAGACTTTTGCAAGTTTTTCACATAAACAAGACATGTTGCGAAAAGAGAGGAACTTTTCTCATCCTCTCACCTTGGATTGTCGATGAAAGGAATGAAACAGTCTCGGTCTGATAGAAAAAAATAGGCAGAGTAAGTGCGTTCAGTGTAGATGACAATAATATGTTATATCACAGGAAAGAGGAGCATGAAGCTCCATTGTCATGTTCTTATGAGTATAAGCCTTGAATTCAGTACATCTCGTCCTCAATAAAAAAAAACTGTCTGGATGAAAAGAAGTGAAGGGAGCACTAATTCATTGAGACTGCTGCACTAATCTCCTGACAGAGAGGGATAATGGATCTTCACATATCGTTGTGATGGACCAGTGTGTGGACAGAAGTGCATCTCATTTGTCCTTCCCACTGGATGCGATCGAACAGATATTACAGTTCCCTTCTTCAAAACTTGTGTCCTTCACTATGAGAGCTGCTAAGATGACTGAAATGGCTTAATACCTCGATAAGAGAGATGAAACTTTATTGATCCCTGTGGGGAAATTGGATCATTGCAGCAGCAAAACAGGGATGAGGTGCAGAATAAGAATAAGAGAAATACACTAAAGGCACACCCAAAAAAGAGGCAAACACACAAAAGACACAAACCATCACATAGTTTACTATTTACATATGTCTACCGCCAATTATAGCACCAGGAGTTGTGCATTTGTTACAATCTCTGGTTTATTTCAAGGTCCAATTCACAAATCACAAATGTGCTGATGGACTCAAACATGCATGTGCCCACAAAATTCTGCAGTTTGTTCTTGTTTTACAGATGAGCTGTTAGCATCCCACTATAACTGAACTTTTTGTTATCAATCAGCTGGTTTATTAGGGGATGTGAGAGATAAAATCTGATCTGACTGGGGTGACTAAACGTTCTCTTTTGCCCGGACATGTCCTCCTTTTTGCTGGAAAAGTTATGTCATTGTCTTTATTTAATCCCCTGAAAATGTAGAGGTTTGTTCTGACAGCTTGCACTATGCTCTCAGACAGAAAATGCTAAGGTGGAAATGAACTCTTACAGACTAATGGAACATATACGGTAGGAGTAAAGGTACCCCTCTAGTCTTCATGGTTGTGAATATTGTTAAGAATTTTCTTGGCCCATACAAAGATCAAATTTCAAGAGAAAAAAGTAAAAAATCAGAGGAAAAAAAGTTGAAGTTATGAGGTAGGTCGAAAAATTGAGATTCAAAGTCAGAATTCTGAGACAAAAACTTGAAATTTTGGATTAAGAAATTAAAGTTCTGAAATAGAAAGTCAAAATTTTGAGATTCAAATTCAAATTCTGGGATTAAGAAGTTAAATTTTTGGATAAAAAGTCAAAATTTGGACTTTTCATGAAATCTCAGTGAAGATATATATAACCTTACGTGACAAGTTTCATATATCCGTCATGGAAATATTTCACTGGTCCATCTGGGAAAGGGGCGCTAGAGAGTGCTTTCAGAGGCGGGACTTAAAAAAATGTAGCAGCTGGTGATTGGACAACGTGCTCATCACAGACCAATCCACATCAAGCCACGGTGACGTAGCAGATTTATAACCTGACACCAGATAGAAAGTTCATATATCCGCTACAGAGATATTTCACTAGTCCGATTTTGCTCTTCTCCGACCGATGAAGAGCAAAAACATTGTTTCCCATCAAAAAGGCTTTGAGTGACGTTCTCTGTTCTTCATTTAGAGAAGATTTTGAGTCTATTTCTGATAAAACTGCAGATATCGCGGCATCCACGAAGACCGCTTCACACCCCACTATTGTTTTCAAACACTCAGACGCTTCCCGCTGACGTCACGTCTGCAGCTCCTACAGCTCCCGCCTCTCTTCTCTGATTGGCCCAGACAATATTGGACCGTGTTAAATCGGTTGTGGCTGGATCATAGCAAGATGGATCTGCAGGATTTCAGAAATGAATCAGGCAGCTCCATCTGCTCTGCAAGGTTATATATAACCAGCTTAATTCAAACTAAAAAGGAGTGCTCCAATGATGTTTTAATTTTGAAGCTACCTCTTTGAGTATCTTTGAGTTTTTTTGTAGTATCTCCAAGAGGTCCAGTAGGGGGTCCTCTTTTTGTGTTTTTATAATATAGCCTCCCCTTATTTAATCCTTTGGACCTTGAATGTGTTGTGTCATTCAGAAACATGTTGAGCAGGTGTGAAAGTTGCGCTTCTTTCCCTCAACACTTCTCCAGAATTGACAGCGTTGACAAAGGAAAACCAGTTTATCGAATTAGTTCAGTGAAAGTCTTTGAGTCTTTTATGATGAACTGACTGAAACACATATGCAGCTTTTCCTTTGTATTTGTTTTGCAGTTTGTTTTTGTGTCCTTGCATTGAATTTAAGTTTATCTATTTGTGTTAGTCATATGCTTATTGTTTTCCTCCTTTATTTTTCTCTCTCGTGCACTTCTCCTCTGTCCCTCATTTGTTGTATTTCTTTACTACATCTTTTCAGCTGTCATTCCTGAGCCCATTTAACAAAAGGACTTTATTGGTGGGCAGTGAGGACAGTTTTCTTTCAGTCTGGTCCTTTTTTTCCACTCTTTAGGCTCATCAGTTAAATCAGAAGCTTTATCAGATGATGTCATATCACTGAATAAGAGTGGTGGAATAACTGAAACATAGTGCTAGATTAATGTGCCTGAATGGTTTCCTATTTCCTATTTATAAATGAAGAAATCCTTGTGTGTTGCTTCTTGATCTAAATGCAAAGTCAAATTGTTGCTCCAGTTATGAGAAAACTGCCCACTCGGTTCATTCTTTACTTAGAGCCCACAGTCGCTCTCCTCTGAGTCTGCTCTCTTTGTTTTATTCCTGGAAACTTCCTTGTTGATAAACTGTGTGCATTAACAGTCTCAGCAGAGATCAGAACCCTGGCCTGTGTTTGGAACCCTGCTGCTGTCCTTTGAATTGAACTTCACATATTCATAGAATAGAATAGAAAGTACTTTATTAATCCAGGAAGGGAAATTCAGAGTCACAGCAGCAATCCAAGACTGTACAGTGCAAAAAAAAGTCAAAGAATGTATAGATAGAATAATAATCCAAGAGTCAATGAGAAAAAAAAGAACATCAGAGACGACAGCTTGGCCATAATTTCCCTGTCAGTCTCCACCTCTACAGGGTCCAGAACTGAACTGGACTTCTTCACCAGTCTGTTCAGTCTTCCAGGGTAGTCACTGAACTCTGTTTGCTGTATTTTATCTTTTAACATCTTTGATAACCAATGAAACACTAATTCATCATTAAAGAAATAGCAGTGACTTCATCTTTGATATAAAACTTTGATTGGAATGAGCTCACAAATATGGACTTAAGTTAAACATTCACCTCTTTTATAGTCTGTACAGTAGTCTAATGGGTATCATGGCTTCATGACCTCTTTAATGGCCTCAATAATCTACACACCTGTCTACAGGGACCATGGCCTGTTTACCTGTGGGAGTAATGGGCTGTTTTCCAAACCCCTACTACACTAGCGGTGCCTACTACTGTAGCTGAAATTCAGTATGTAGTATGCGAAAACTTGCAAGATCTGTAGTATACTACAAGTTCCCGGATGTCCTACTGATCCGAGAAAATTTCTCATTTCCCATTCCAGTCTACCTGGCGTACTGTTTCCCACAATGCACGGCGCTAATGCCGTTTGTCAGTTTGGGGGAGCTCAGGTTGAGGTGAATTACTGACACCTACTGGAATAAATCATCTAAACCACAACACAACAACAATTAAAATTAAAGCCGCAAGCGGCGATACACGGGCCCTCGCTCACGTGCGGTTCTCCGAGCGCATGCTCGGAGGACCGCACGAGAGCGACTCCCCGCTCCTCGCCGCTTGCGGCTTTAATTTTAAAAAGCGTCGACCTGTGCGCATGTCTGAACATGCTACAATTGTTCTCAGTCAGCCACATGGGAGCGAGGGCCGTTCTTTCCTGCATGTGGCTCTACTTTTCAATACATTTACTTCTGTGTCGAATTTAAACATTTTCTTGCTTTTATAGTGAAGATTTTTGTGGCTGTGGAATGACCTTGATCCATGTGAAATAAAGAAAAATGGCTCCTTAAAGGTTGCAGACCCCTGCTCATGTGTTTCAGGGTTCAGCTGAAATAGAATAATGACAACATGCAGAGAGCTGCATGGCCACAGCACATTCCTCTGTCTGCTCTCATGTTTCTTCAAGAAGCCTCCCTGTGCACTGAAAATAGGTCACACAGCAAAAATGGTCATTTGGCTCCATCTGGTGGCCAAACTCACACAGNGTGCAGAGTTTGATTGGCCTGGAAATTGGAAAAAATGAATTATTAAAAATCCATAAGACAAAGAGTTTAATCCTCTCAGTATGAGGGTGTGTCCAGGGATGGATTTTGACAATTTGAATGAAATCTGGAAGAAGATCAGGCTAAAATTCAGGGGCTTCATGAGAGTCTGTGGTTCATGAAACCACTTCAGACTTTGACACTTCACAAGAGAAACATCATTCAAAACAGAAACTTGACCTCATTAACTGAGCTTGTTGAAGATGTTTTAGAAATTTCAAATAGAATATCAACATCAAATTTCTGCATGCTCACAGCACAGCCTCCTGCTGCTCTAAAAATGAGTGTCACAATGTCAGAACTGAAAGAAATCACACGGCAAAAATGGTAATTTGACTCTATCTAGTGGCCAAACTCACTCAGACCACCTAAAAGTAAAGTCTGGCCACTACATGGAGCCAAATGACCATTAATGCTGGAGAGAAATGATTATTTTTGCAGGGTGAAGGGTTTTATCAGCCTAAAACTTGGAAAAAATGAATTATTAAAAATCTTTAAGACGTACAGTTTTATCCTCTAAGTTTGAGGGTGTATCCAGGGATGGATCATGACAGTTTATATGAAATTTGAAGGAGATTAGGCTAAAAATCAGGGAGTTATCAGGAGTCCTTGATTCATGAAGTCACTTCAGACTTTGACACTAAACTGGAGACTCATCATTCAAAATAGGAACTTGACCTTATATATGGTGCTTGTTTAAGATGTTTTTGATGTTTCTGTGCAATTGTTTTCAAAAAAAGATCAAAGGGGGAGGAGCTATGGGTCACAGCATAAAACACTTGATTTCCTGTTGCCAATAGGGGGCGCCTTACTTTGCGTGAATAAAAGCCATATGGCTGTGCTCAGGCTGGGACAGTGAACATGTGTGTGTGATTTGGTCAGGATCTGACTTTGTACGAGAAAGTTATTAAGGTTTTTGTGGTTGTGAAAAATGGTCAACTTTTGGCGCCCCTAGTGGCCACGCCCATCAATATTATAACAATCTTTGAACAACTTTTGATCATCAGTGGGTCTAGTATGCACCTGTCCAATTTGGAGATAATCAGAAAAAAACTGTAGGACAAGTTCGAAAAAGTTTGCACCGTGCTAGCGCAAAAATTCTAACTTTGAGGTAAAATTTCTGAACTTTAGATTATTATTTTGCCTTAACATTTGACATTTATGTGAAGGTCTTGGAGTGATAAAGGTGCCCAAAAAATCTAATACAAATCGGAGAATGTGAATTTTTCTCCTTTTTTGGCGCCCTCTGGTGGCCACGCCCCTGAAGATTATAACAATCTTTGATCAACTTTTAATCATCACTGTGTGTAGTATACACAAGAGAAATTTTAAGCTGATCCGACAAAAACCCTAGGACAAGTTCGTTCAAATACGTACCCTAAAAATCGTCAAATTCCGACTTTTGGGACAAATTTCCGAACTTGCTGTGCAAAATTCAGAGTTTGCCCAAGAGAATTTTTTGAAGGTCGAGGCATGATTGAGGTAGCCAAAAAATTTCAGACTTGTACCTGAAAGTAGGCGGCGGGGCTACCGTTTTAAGCTAATGCTAAATGCTAGCAACATGTTAGCATTTTTTGAGTGGCAAAATCATAAATTTTTCGCACTTGTCTGGGGGGGTAGGACATGGAGCCGTGCTCTTTATCTTAAGCGAAAGGGGCGAAAATTGGGTTTAAAGGCGCGGAAACAAACAATAATTAAAATTAAAGCCGCAAGCGGCGATACACGGGCCCTCGCTCACGTGCGGTTCTCCGAGCGCATGCTCGGAGAACCGCACGAGAGCGACTCCCCGCTCCTCGCCGCTTGCGGCTTTAATTTTAAAAAGCGTCGACCTGTGCGCATGTCTGAACATGCTGCAATCGTTCTCAGTCAGCCACATGGGAGCGAGGGCCGTTCTTTCCTACATGCGGCTGTACTTTTAAATACATTTACTTCTGTGTCGAATTTTAACATTTTCTTGCTTTTTATGGGGAGGTTTTTGTGTAAAGAAAAGTGGCTCCTTAAAGGTTGCAGACCCCTGCTCATGTGTTTCAGGGTTGAGCTGAAATAGAATAATGACAACATGCAGAGAGCTGCATGGCCACAGCACATTCCTCTGTCTGCTCTCATGTTTCTTCAAGAAGCCTCCCTCTGCACTGAAAATAGGTCACACAGCAAAAATGGTCATTTGGCTCCATCTGGTGGCCAAACTCACACAGGCTACCCAAAGATTCAGTTTGGCCACTACATGGAGCTAAAACCCTTTTTTGTTGGAGCAAAATGATCATTTTCACAGGTTGCAGAGATCCATTTGCCAGAATATTAGAAAAAAGAAATGATTAAAAATCCATAAGACAAAGAGTTTAATCCTCTCAGTATGAGGGTGTGTCCAGGGATGGATTTTGACAGTTTGAATGAAATCTGAAGAAGATTTGGCTAAAAATCAGGGGCTTATTGAGAGTCTGTGGTTCATGAAACCACTTCAGACTTTGACACTTTACAAGAGAAACATCATTCAAAACAGAAGCTTGACCTAATTAACTGAGCTTGTTGAAGATGTTTTAGACATTTCAAATAGAATATCAACATCAAATGGCTGCATGCTCACAGCACAGCCTCCTGCTGCTCTAAAAATGAGTGTCACAATGTCAGAACTGAAAGAAATCACACAGCAAAAATGGTCATTTGATTCCATCTAGTGGCCAAACTCACACAGACCACCTAAAAGTAAAGTCTGGCCACTAGATGGAGCCAAATGACCATTAATGCTGGAGCTAAATGATTATTTTTGCAGGGTGCAGAGTTTTGTCAGCTGAAAACTTGGAAAAAATGCATTATTAAAAATCTTTAAGATGAACAGTTTTATCCTCTCAGTTTGAGGGTGTGTCCAGGGATTGATCATGACAGTTTAAATGAAATTTGGAGGAGATTAGGCTTAAATTCAGGGAGTTATCAGGAGTCCTTTATCCTCTCAGTATGAGGGTGTGTCCAAGGATGGATCATGACAGTTTGAATGAAATCTGAAAAAGATTAGGCTAAAATTCAGGGGCTTATTGACAGTCTGTGGTTCATGAAACCACTTCAGACTTTGACACTTCACAAGAGAAACATAATTCAAAACAGAAACTTGACCTCATTAACTGAGCTTGTTGAAGATGTTTTAGACATTTCAAATAGAATATCAACATCAAATGGCTGCATGCTCACAGTACAGCCTCCTGCTGCTCTAAAAATGAGTGTCACAATGTCAGAACTGAAAGAAATTGCACAGCAAAAATGGTCATTTGACTCCATCTAGTGGCCAAACTCACACAGACCACCTAAAAGTAAAGTCTGGCCACTAGATGGAGCCAAATGACCATTAATGCTGGAGTGAAGTGATTATTTTGCAGGGTGCAGAGTTTTGTCAGCTGAAAACTTGGAAAAAATGCATTATTAAAAATCTTTAAGACATACAGTTTTATCCTCTAAGTTTGAGGGTGTGTCCAGGGATGGATCATGACAGTTTAAATGAAATTTGAAGGAGATTAGGCTCAAAATCAGGGAGTTATCAGGAGTCCTTGATTCATGAGGTCACTTCAGACTTTGACACTAAACTGGAGACTCATCATTCAAAATAGGAACTTGACCTTATATATGGTGCTTGTTGAAGATGTTTTTGATGTTTCTGTGCAATTGTTTTCAAAAAAAGATCAAAGGGGGAGGAGCTATGGGTCACAGCATAAAACACTTGATTTCCTGTTGCCAATAGGGGGCGCCTTACTTTGCGTGAATAAAAGCCATATGGCTGNAAATTCAGAGTTTGCCCAAGAGAATTTTTTGAAGGTCGAGGCATGATTGAGGTAGCCAAAAAATTTCAGACTTGTACGTGAAAGTAGGCGGCGGGGCTACCGTTTTAAGCTAATGCTAAATGCTAGCAACATGTTAGCATTTTTTGAGTGGCAAAATCATAAATTTTTCGCACTTGTCTGGGGGGGTAGGACATGGAGCCGTGCTCTTTATCTCAAGCGAAAGGGGCGAAAATTGGGTTTAAAGGCGCGGAAACAAACAATAATTAAAATTAAAGCCGCAAGCGGCGATACACGGGCCCTCGCTCACGTGCGCTCCTCCGAGCTTGCGCTCGGAGAACCGCACGAGAGCGACTCCCCGCTCCTCGCCGCTTGCGGCTTTAATTTTAAAAAGCGTCGACCTGTGTGCATGTCTGAACATGCTGCAATCGTTCTCAGTCAGCCACATGGGAGCGAGGGCCGTTCTTTGCTGCATGTGGCTGTACTTTTAAATACATTTACTTCTGTGTCGAATTTTAACATTTTCTTGCTTTTATAGTGAAGATTTTTGTGGCTGTGGAATGACCTTGATCCATGTGAAATAAAAAAAAAAAGGTTGCAGATCCCTGCTCATGTGTTTCAGGGTTCAGCTGAAATAGAATAATGACAACATGCAGAGAGCTGCATGGCCACAGCACATTCCTCTGTCTGCTCTCATGTTTCTTCAAGAAGCCTCCCTGTGCACTGAAAATAGGTCACACAGCAAAAATGGTCATTTGGCTCCATCTGGTGGCCAAACTCACGCAGACTACCTAAAGATTCAGTTTGGCCAGTAGATGGAGCTAAATGACCATTTTTGTTGGAGCAAAATGATCATTTTCACAGGGTGCAGAGTTTGATTGGCCTGGAAATTGGAAAAAATTAATTATTAAAAATCCATAAGACATAGAGTTTAATCCTCTCAGTATGAGGGTGTGTCCAGGGATGGATTTTGACAATTTGAATGAAATCTGGAAAAAGATCAGGCTAAAATTCAGGGGCATTATGACAGTCTGTGGTTCATGAAACCACTTCAGACTTTGACACTTCACAAAAGAAACATCATTCAAAACAGAAACTTGACCTCATTAACTGAGCTTGTTGAAGATGTTTTAGAAATTTCAAATAGAATATCAACATCAAATGGCTGCACGCTCACAGCACAGCCTCCTGCTGCTCTAAAAATGAGTGTCACAATGTCAGAACTGAAAGAAATCACACGGCAAAAATGGTAATTTGACTCCATCTAGTGGCCAAACTCACTCAGACCACCTAAAAGTAAAGTCTGGCCACTAGATGGAGCCAAATGACCATTAATGCTGTAGTGAAATGATTATTTTTGCAGGGTGAAGAGTTTTATCAGCCTAAAACTTGGAAAAATGAATTATTAAAAATCTTTAAGACATAGAGTTTTATCCTCTAAGTTTGAGGGTGTGTTCAGGGATGGATCATGACAGTTTGAATGAAATTTGAAGGAGATTAGGCTCAAAATCAGGGAGTTTTCAGGAGTCCTTGATTCATGAAGTCACTTCAGACTTTGTCACTAAACTAGAGGCTCATCATTTAAAATAGGAACTTGACCTTATATATGGTGCTTGTTTAAGATGTTTTTGATGTTTCTGTGCAATTGTTTTCAAAAAAAGATCAAAGGGGGAGGAGCGATGGGTCACAGCATAAACACTTGATTTCCTGTTGCCAATAGGGGGTGCCGTACTTTGCGTGAATAAAGCCCATATGGCTGCACTCAGGTTGGGACACTGAACATTTTTGTGTGATTTGGTCAGGATCTGACTTTGTGCGAGAAAGTTATTAAGGGTTTTGTGTTTGTGAGAAAATGGTCAATTTTGGGTCGACTTTGACAAAACACTGAAGACACACTATTCAAAATAGGAACTTGACCATATATATGGTGCTTGTTGAAAATGTTTTTGATGTTTCTGTGAAATTGTTTTAAAAAAAAAAACAAAGGGGGAGGAGCTAAGGGTGACCGCATAAACACTTGATTTGCTGTTGCCAATAGGGGGCGCCTTACTTCACGTGAATAAAAGCCATATGGCTGGACTAAGGCTGTGACAGTGAACATTTTTGTGTAATTTAGTCAGGATCTGACTTTGTACGAGAAAGTTATTAAGGGTTTTGTGTTTGTGAGAAAATGGTCAATTTTGGGTCGACTTTGACACAACACTAAAGACACACTATTCAAAATAGGAACTTGACCTTATATATGGGACTTGTTGAAGGTGTTTCTGATGTTTCTGTGCAATTGTTTTTAAAAAAAGATCAAAGGGGGAGGAGCTATGGGTCACAGAGTAAAACACTTGATTTGCTGTTGCCAATAGGGGGCGCCTTACTTCACGTGAATAAAAGCTATATGGCTGCGCTCAGGCTGGGACAGTGAACATGTGTGAGAGTTTTGGTCAGGATCTGACTTTGTACTAGAAAGTTATTAAGGTTTCTGTGGTTCTGAAAAATGGTCAACTTTTGGCGCCCCTAGTGGCCACGCCCATCAATATTATAACAATCCTTCAATAACTTTTGATCATCAATGGGTCTAGTATGCATCTGTCCAATTTGGAGATAATCAGAAAAAAACTGTAGGACAAGTTCGAAAAAGTTCGTACCGTGCTAGCGCAAAAATTCTAACTTTGACGTAAAATTTCAGAACTTTAAATTATTGTTTTGCCTTAACATTTTACATTTTTATGAAGGTCTTGGAGTGATAAACGTGCCCAAAAAATTTCATACAAATCGGAGCATGTAAATTTTTCTTTTTTTTTGGCGCCCTCTGGTGGCCACGCCCCTGAAGATTATAACAATCTTTTAATAACTTTTAATCGTCACTGTGTGTAGTATACACATGAGAAATTTGAAGCTGATCCGACAAAAACCCTAGGACAAGTTCGTTCAAATACGTACCCTAAAAATCGTCGAATTCCGACTTTTGGGACAAATTTCCGAACTTGCTGTGCAAAATTCAGAGTTTGCCCAAGGGAATTTTTTGAAGGTCGAGGCATGATTGAGGTAGCCAAAAAATTTCAGACTTGTAAGTGAAAGTAGGCGGCGGGGCTACCGTTTTAAGCTAATGCTAAATGCTAGCAAGATTGCAGCATTTTTTGAGTGGCAAAATAATAAATTTTTCGCAGTGGTCAGGGGGGGTAGGACATAGTGTGGCGCTCTTTTTTTCAAGGGAAAGGGGCGAAAATTGGGGTTAAAGCGGCGGAAAAAATGTATAATCCTTAAGGTTCCAAGAGGGCCTTCGCCCGCCTGCGGTCGCTCGGGCCCTAATAATCCTTTGCGTTTCAAGAGGGCCTTCGCCCGCCTGTCGGTCGCTCGGGCCCTAATAATCCTTTGCGTTTCAAGAGGGCCTTCGCCCGCCTGCCGGTCGCTCGGGCCCTAAAAATGTGAAACGGTCCCAGAGATAAAAGTGAAGTGACAGGAAAGAAACAGCGGTAAATCTGCTCACTTCATCATGAAAGAGCTGTTTACTTTTACCAAATTCATGAAAGCCCGTAAATCATTTATCACTTTTTATTTTACACTAACAGCCTACGTGGGTAATGAGGACGCAGTTTTTACACCAGCTGTAAAAATAAAAAGTCAGTTGATTTCAGATTTATTTTCAATACACGATAACTTTTGGTGCAAGATTAAAAATCAAATATGGCGATTTTACTGTAATAAACTTTTATACCTTTACAAATGTGATCAAATCAGGACTCTAATCTCTCCCTGAATTTGTTGTTTTCTAAATGAATTAAAAATGTTCCTTGAACCACGAAAAATAATGAAAATACCAAAAAATTCTCAAAAAAATGCACAACTGCTATTCCCTTACCATGCTTTATTTTATTTATTTATTTTCCTTTGTATCTCATTGACATCTAATGTAACTTATCTACTTTTATTGTTCCTGTAACTTCACCACTGATTGATATGGTGAATTAATGACTGAAATGCCAAATGTACTCATGGATTTATTTATGATGAAGTTAAACATTAGAAAAAAAACATCAGCTCCACTTCCTGAAACAGAAATCCAGAGTAGTATACGACTAAACAGGTCCAACAAAACAATCATACTACATACTACATGTCAAAGTAGTAGGTAGTAGGCAGTGGAAGACTGCTAGTAGAAGTAGTCTCACTGGAACCAAGGCCTACATAACTCTCTCATGGGCTGTTTATTTCTCATATGGGGGTTCATGGTCTGGGTACCTCTCAAGTAGGCGGCCCTGTCTTCAGGGACCATGGTCTGGTTGCCTCTCTCACTGGGCAACATGTAACTTGTACACCTGTTATACAGCCACAACAAGTATATTCATCTTATAGGTACCATGGCCACTATAATTCTGTTATGACCTGTACACTTATTATAAAGAAGCCATTATCTGTATAGTACTTTCACAGGTACCAAGACCTACATATATCTGTTACAGGCACCATGAACAACATACCTGTCTATAGGGACCATGCTCTTTTTATCTGTTATATGGGGGCCATGGTCTGTGCAGTTGTCTCTCTGCTTCACTTTTTGGCATTTTAGTGTTTTACCTCTTACTGCAAAATCTTATCAAGCAAAGAACATAATTCAAATCAGAGTTGTGTATTCATGACATTTGTTTGTATGTTTTACTTTAAGTACGACTTACTTTGATCAAAAATGAGCACAATATTGTCATTGCAGACACCATCATGTCACTACAGAAACATTTCCACATGTTTTGGTAGTGACTGTTTCAATAGTGACATTTTATGCTATTTGTTGGCAGAACTCAACAATAAATGCCACAGTTGGAACTCGGCAACTGAGATAGAAAACACAACATTAAGCATTCGAATCAAAGTGCTTCTTTCATAGCAGAAGTTGTGTTTTGGTAGTTACACTCCTAAAAAGCACTCTGATTTTCAGACTTTGGAAGGCAAGAATTCAATAAGTTTTTGAACAAACTTCTCACTGTGTGACCATGGATAAACAGGAAGGTTGTGTCTCTTCTTAGAGTAATTTCTGGGGGTGTTGATAAAACCAGGACCTGCCAACAAAATGAAACTTCATATTTTGGTAGTGACATAAAAACTTGGGTCAAGATTTTTTATGTACATACCTACAATTTAGAATATATCTACAAAATCAATGTGTGTTATTAGGTATGTTCAAGAAGCTCTTGGTTCCCCTTCTTTTTTAGGACAACATTTAATCTTAAACTCAGCTGTATAATACCATAGTATCAAACTCAAAGGCTTTTGGGTCCTACGGATATAAAATCTAACAATAACTGTTAATTAAGGCCCCAAGTGAACTATGTTACGTGCACTGAGGTGGTAGAATAGTTTTCTCCATTTCAATAGTCGTAAAACCATTTGTTTGTTGCCAACAACAGAAGCTGTGGTCATCACTAGTTGAAAAAAATAACAGTGCCAATTTTCAACACAGATCGTCTGAGTTAGCCAACTCAAACACAGGCCCACCTGATTATCAAACTGTTCTTAAAATCACAGATATAAGCTCTGTGTTTCTACCTCCTGACTATTTCAGTCATGGCGTGTGGGCAGCAGGAGTCATCCCAGCACTTCCCGCTGCGCCGGTATTTTCAGATTTGAGCGTGTGCCGCAATCTGTGTAATGTCAAAGGATTATTATAGGAAGTAGATAGATACCACGTGAGGCGGTCTAATCACTGGCCAAACCTACTGGCAAGAGCGCCTCTATTCCTGAAGCTCCTCGACGTATTAAGCAGTCACAGATGGAATAATTTAATTTAGGTTTCATGCTCAAAGTTTGGAACTTAGTTCATTAAAGTGTGGGGGATGTGTTATACAGGGCCAATTTATTTCCACACATTTCAATTTATATTTGATGATACAAAGGTTTAATGAGTCTTTGTGAAAGCAGAAAGGTCAGGTTTTTTTAAGGTGTGGTTAGTGAGCAGCCAAGATGTTCTGTCTCTACTTTGGGAGTTAACTCTCCAAACTACCTAAGGTCTGTATTAATGGTCCTCTGGTGTCCAAGTGTGGTCATATAGCTCTTATTTTTTACTGCCATGCTGTTACATGAGAGGGATGCATGCTTTACTTTTATTCACAGAATGCAATGATGCTCTTCTCACTGTTTTAGTTTCAAAAGTAATATGCAAATGTCCGGCCCTGATAAAGCCCCTGCTCATAAAGAGGTTCATCATCAGTAAGAAATGCTTTGTAGGTTGTTGCTTGTTTCTTTTTTTAATATTTATTTAACGAGTACTCTTTTTCTCTAGGTTCTAAATTAGTCAAAATAGTGGGGGACTAGTTTTAATACTATAAGGAGTCCGAAACCATGGCTCAGTTGAACATTAAAGAAAGCTTTTAATTGTTTTAATTTCAACAGCTAAAGCACTTCACCATGACATGAAACACTCTTCAGAATGTAAAGTATGAGCATTTTATAACAACACAATGTGGCAGCACAACCTGTCTAGAAATAATTAAAGGTTAAATATATATATGTATATATATATATATATAAGTGGATCAATGTTGAGTGTAATGATGACAGAGGTGATCAGATACACAACAACCTCGCGCTGCATATTCTTGCTTTTTTTAAAATTATTTTTACATTTACAGCCCCAGTTTCAATGAAGTAAGGACACTGTATAAAAAAATAAATAAATAAAAATAAAAAATACACTGATTAGAAAATCTTGCTTGACTTATTTTCAATTAAATTCACTAAAAAAAATTTGCATGTTCGAACTGATAAACTTTTTTTTTTGTTTTGTTTTTTGTTTTTGTTTTTGCAAATATTCCCTCATTTTGAATTTGATACCTCCAATACATTCCTAAAAAGCCATTAAAGGAGCATAGTTTCCACTATGTTACATCACCTTTCCTCTGAACAACACTCAGTAAGCTTTTGTCAAATGAGGACACTAACTGTTGAAGCTTGGGAGCTGGAATTCTTTCCCATTCTTGTTGATGGACAATTTCAGTTGCTCATCAGGTCTCTTTTGTTGTATTTTAAACTTCACAATGCTCCACACATTTTCAGTGGGTGACAGGTCTGGACTGCAGGCAGATCAGTCTCGTAGCTGCACTCTTCTACTACAGAGCCACACTGTTGTAACAGGAGCAGAATGTGTCTTGGTTTCATTGTCTTGCTGAAATAATCAGGAACGTCCCTAAAAAAAACAAAGTGGCTTGGATGGTAGAATTTGTAGCCCCAAAACCTGGATGTGCCTTTCAGCATTAATGCTGCCTTCACAGATGTAAAAGTTACTAAAAATGGCTAAAAACACTCTGGACTGTTCTTTATCTCTCTTGCCTGGAGGTTACCACGTCCATGAATTCCAAAAAGAGTTTGAAATGTGGACTCGTCAGACCACAGGAGATTTTTCTACTTTGCACCACTTCGTCTTAGATGAGCTCAGACCCAGTTATTGTATTCTGTTTCAATGGGACATTTTACGTAACATCCTAACTTCATGCTAAGTGAAACAAAGTTGGGAAAGGCATCAACATGGGAGGGATTGTTGTTGTTTTTTCACTTTATAGTGTTAAAACCCATGCATTTTATTTATTTATTTTACGTTTTCATCAACTGCTCTTTTTCAAGAATCTCTTCTCAACTTATCCCTTTGAACTGATGTTAAATCATTGTAAAACTTAGTCACATTAAAATAAATGATAATGATAAAATAATGATGATGTTGCTTCCTTCTGCTGTCATGTCAAATAAAGGCAAAAAGCCCCAAAACTTGCCCTAAAAGGACAAACACAAACTGTTATGACAGATTCTTACTAATAGTAAAGTATATATTGACAATAGTTGCTGCAGTTGTGATGCAGCACTGATCCAAAGTTCACCCACTTCACTGTTAAAGTAACTTTAAACAGCTGTCTTTTCTGCTAAAAGAGGACAATGTGGTTGCTTTTCTTGTTTCCAGCTGAATCCTGATCTTTGCTTCATCCCTGTAACAGAGCTGCCAGCTTTCAGCTTCAGTCTGACCCTGGAGACGGAGAGAACAACAGGTCTCCAGACCTCAGGCTAACAGTGCTGTTTGAAGGGCAAAGGTCTTCCATGTAGGCTGTGGCTGGTATATAAAGTCTGTGTGTCAGTGCTGGACAGCAGGGTAAGCGTGCAGTCTTTGGGCATGCTCTGCTTTAACTGTGAGGTTATGTGCTTTCTGCAGCTCTAGGGCAAGTGGTGGGCTGAAGTTTTTTGGGAAGCTTGGTGAACTCAGAGCTTAATGTTCTTTAACCATTGCTGTCTTTCTAATATTAAAATGACACTTCAGCACTATTACGACATATTGATTTCAACAAGATACTCGACAAAGGATCTGAATCTACTTCTAAGAGAAACCAGTTTGCAGCTGAGCCTCTCATTACACTTGATCTTCTCTCCTTTATTCCTGACAGCACTAAATTCTACCCACTGACAAGACAGGCTGCATGTAGAAGGAAAGTCCACCCCACTTTACTGCAGTGCCTCTCTGACTTCAAATACAGTTTGAAGCTTATTTCCTGAGGTTTTTGTGAAAGCAACATC
>RPOG01002449.1:0-92931 GCA_008086565.1 Thalassoma bifasciatum
TGTTATTATAGGTAGAATAGAAATTACAAGAAACTGGGAAACTAAGGAAATGGCAGATTTGTTTGCTTGAACATATCATATTTTAACATGCAAGTTAAGCTTGTAGATCTGTAATGTAGCATCCTGTGATGAAAGTATAAAATAGAACTTGAGTGATGAATAAAAGCCCCTAACTAATTAATCACATACCATGTCAATAACAAAAGGTTATGAAGTCTATTGACCTGGCTTAACATTGTGTGGTGTTACATAAACGACACATAGGACAGTGCATCTAGTATCTGTCGACTTCTGTATGGACGCATAGTGTCATAGTAGAGGAGGAAGTGTGTCACATTTCAGAATTGTGAGTCAAGTACAGAGGAGGAGGAGTGTCTCCTTTACTTCACTGTCAGCAGAGTGTAACCCGACACCACCTGCTGCTGCTGTGACGGAGCCTTGCTCTTAACAGCCTGAGCTGCTTTTCTTTCCTCGTCACTAAGTTTCTCTGCACCACCTTTTGGTTTTTTGAAAGTATTTTCCATTTTTTTATTGCACTGCTTTCATACTGTCATTTTTCCCTCTGTCTCCCGTCATTGACGAACAGGTCTGATCATCATTGCAGATGATTTAACGAGGGGGGCCAGAACATGGGTGGGTGGGACTAAGGGGCCACTGTAACCTCTCATAGGGCTGTTCGGCCAGGTAGTTTTGACGGACAGGCCACTGGGCCAATCAGACGTCACCTCTCTCTCTCTCTGTCTCTCTGTCTCTCTGTGAGTGAGCCTCGGCTGCAGCTGCAGCTCCGAACCAGAAGAGTTACCGAAGTTATCAGGGAAAGGTGCGCCAAGAAATAATCTCAGAAAATAAACAAATAAATAAAAACGCGGCCGTCAATCGGCCCATTCTCGGTTGGCCCACCGGGAAAACTCCCGGTACTCCAGATGGCCAGTCCACCCCTGTTGGACAGTAAACAATCTGCACTGCATTACTGTCACTGATTTACACATAAAGCTAGTGGAACAAAAACATCACTTTTTTTTTTTTTTTTTTTACATTTTTACATCCAGACTCACAGCTTTGCTGCAGCTCAGATCTACTGTATCATGGTGAACAGTAGTGTTACAGTAAGAGTTACCATGTTTACTGTATGATACTGTAAAGTTTAAAGTATATTGCAGTAATTTAACTCTGCGCCACACATGATTGTAAGCTGCTGCCAAAGCTGTTTTTTCCTTTGCAATTTGCTGTGAACAAACTACTGCTGTGAACTGCAAAAAGCATATGCAGTAACAATCTGAAATAAAAGTACTCAGTGACTTATACTCAGTTACCTCACCAAATACAGTAAGGTGTAGCTTTCCTTCGTTCTGTAGATTTTTAGATGACTGTGCAAATAGTTTACAGTGCTCTCTGGGGTGTTTCCAGGAAGTGTCACCAAGATCTGAATATTTTTTTGCATTTGAAAACACTTCCAGAGTAAACTGTCTTAACGAAAACATGACAAAGTCATTTAACTATCTTGTTCATAAACGATGGGCAGGACAAAGCCCAGCATTTATCCAAAGACCCTCCAGTATCACACAGTGGAACAACCCACTTTATGCTTCCCCATAGACCCCCAGAGAAGCTAAGCGTCCGTCTGTGTAAAACACTGTGGAGCTGCAGGGATGAGAAGGAAGTTGTGTCGGTTTCCTGTGATAAGCCGCTGATTCTGAACAAGATGAACGCGTTCTCACGCATTTTTAGTCAGTGAATTGTACACACAGTGATAAATTATTTCACTGCTTTTTTTCTTCTTTTTTTAGAAGCTAGGCTTCTCTTGCAGTCAAAGAGCAATTGCCACTGCTCCAGACCCTCACTGAATTGTAAACTATCAGGTTAACTTTGACCTCTTTCTCAACATTTTGCAGCTATTAGGCCCCACAACGATAAAGGTGTATAGGCCCAGGAGTCGATGCAGAAGGTTGAATCAGGGTAAGAGCAAAGTTAGACCTAAATTATCCGAGCACGGCAGGCCCAGTAATAAAAAAAGAATATTGGGCAGGCCAAGAGCACCAGCACTGGGTGGCATTTGTAGAGTCTTTTCTGGTTGTTGTAACATCTGATTTGTAGACTGGCGTCAGTATAAAGGGTTCTCCTTGTTGTTTTCCCTGTAGTGTGTTACAGGGTCCCACACATATGAAATATAAAAGGGTTAGTGTTGTGCATGAACGCGTTCAGTGAACTTTGAACTGAACGCATCATTTTTTCCAACTGTGAACATTATTGAAAGTTTTGTCCAATCTTCAGGGCAATAATGGTGTTCATTTTTGTTCAGAAAAAAATAAAAAATAAAGTTATGACAACGAGTTTGTTTATGACAGCTGGCAGACAACATACAATTCAGGGCTTACAACATGTCTGATGCAGCAGCGGGAGAAGCCACTTCTGGCTTGGCAGAATAAATAAAATTAATATTTACAGGAGTTATTTGAGAAAAGTATTTTTGAGCCGGGCGGAAAAAGTATAACGTTTTCCTGCAAATTATTGTCAGCAGGCCTGCATGCTGAGAGCGCAGTGATCTAGACCAGTGATTTTCAACCTTTTTTGAGCCGCGGCACACTTTTTACATTTACAAAATCCTGGGGCACACCACCAACCAAATGACATAAAATGACACTATAGCAGGGGTCACCAACCTTTTCCCGACTGAGGGCTACTTCAAGGGAACTGCTGCATGATTGGGCAAAACTGGCCAAACAAAACATCAACATTATTGTTATTATTTGTTAAAGCTGTAGCCTGTAATCTTGTATTTGTAATTAGCAGTTATAATAGAATATAGTGAGGTGTGGACTCACACAATTCATGCCCCCCTGCTGTATAATTCAGTGCCCTGGTCAGGGCACCCCGGTCTAAAAAGTCAGGACACGCCCCTGCCTGTCAGTACACACATCGATGCGTTATGTTGCTTTGCTAAATAACGGATGGATTTATGCTGAACAGAGGGCTCAGTCAGTGGAATAAACGCAGTTACAGTAGAGGACTGGACTCATCTTTTCCCAGGAAAAGTTAAACAACTCCTCAAGCATTTATCCCTGCAGTGCGCTGCTCTCTCTCCAGTGTAAAGTTAATGTTTATCGCCCAACAGCCAACGTCTCCCTCCCTGCAGTCATTATTCATAAATTCATTATTCATCTTTCTCCATCCATATTACCAAAAAGAGGGGATTTTCTTGGGTAGAGCAGGAGCATTCTGATTNACTGAAATAGAAGAGTATTACATTATCTGCCACACTTGATTTCAGCACAGACACTAAAAATTGTTAATTAGGTGATATTAGATAATTTCCTGCGGCACACCTGGCGATCTCTCACGGCACACTAGTGTTCCACGGCACACAGGTTGAAAAACACTGATCTAGACGGATGTCATTTAGAGCTTTGAGTCAGTAGGACAATTTTAAATTCTGTTCTAAAATTTACAGTGTAGAGAAGCTAATACTGGAGACATGTGTTCTCTCCTCCCGGTTCCTGTCAATACCCAAGTATCTTATCAGACAGTATCTTAAGAGGATGTGGAAGCTTGTGTTAAAAGTTAAATGCTGATTTTAAATTTTCAGGGATGTGCTCTGGCAAAAATAAAAAAAGGTCAGGAAGACAGAAATCCAACTGAATGAGAGTGATTTACTCTTTGTGTTTTACTTGAAGTTATTTTCCTTTTGGAGGATGTTAAAACCAGTCTGAATATTGCACTAAATATTAAGCTCAAGCCTGAGACTCACAAAATACACAAGGAAAATCAGCATCTTGAATGAAACATGCAAGCCAGCTAGGAATCGACCAGATTTGTTTCTATGTTCAAAGTTCTCCAAGCGTAGTCTTTGCAGCATAAACTGAGTTTTCTTTTCGATTATTTCATTCAGTTCAAGTTTAGCCTTCCTGATGCTCCTGATGCTCAGTACCTGCTCTTCAGGGGATGCCCTGTACGCATCTTCTGATGATTTAATTCTTAACTCCAATTCGAATGTTCGCTGCTTCTCTTCCTTTTTCTTGTGAGATGAGAATGAAATTATTTTCCCTCGCATTACTGCCTTCCCTGCTTCCCATAGAACACAAGCTGAGGTCTCTGGTAGGTCATTATTTTCTATGTACAGAGACCATTCCTTTTCAAAATAACTAATAAAATTAGGATTTTTAAGTAATGATGTATTAAATCTCCAGCTTCTCATTGGTGGTTTTATTTTTTTATCAACTAAAGTGAACGATACTGGTGCATGGTCACTGATGGTGATGGGATGGACACTAGTTTCTAATATATCGCTCATTTTCGAGCTGCTAACTAGAAAGAAGTCTATTCTGGAATATGAATGATGCACTGATGAGAAGTATGTGTATTCTTTAAGAGTGGGGTGGTGTGAACGCCAGGCATCACAAAGACCAAAATCCTCCATGTATTGTTTTACCACCTTAGTGGATTGTCAGATCCGATGGTTTCCTGTTGTGCTCAGCCTGTCCATCACTGAGTCCAAGGCCATGTTGAAGTCTCCTCCTATGATGAGTGTGGTATCTAAGTGAGCATAGAGTGAGGTGAACAGGGAGTGAAAAAAAGAGGGGTCGTCAACATTTGCTCCATATACATTAGCAATGCATAGCTTTGTACTTTGAATATCCAATTTCATAATTATATACCGACCTTCTGGGTCAGTGACTATGCTTTCAACACTAAAATTTACCTTTCCACTGATTAAGATGGCTACACCTCTTTGTCTGGAATTGAGACAGGCTGAATACACATGAGGAAACTGTGCAGTGGATAGTAAATCCACTGCTGTTTCTGATAAATGCGTCTCTTGCAGCAAAATAATGTCTGCCTGTAGATCATTTAATTTGTTAAACACCTTCAACCTTTTCTCCCTGGAACCAGCTCCACATATATTCCATGAAATAAACCTAAGTGGCAACATACCTAGACAGGCTGAGTGATGGAGATGTGTGTATGTGTGCGTGAGCAGACATGTATGTGTATGTGTTCATACGTATGCATCCTTATGAACGTGCAAGTTACACCCAAGTGCGTATGTGTACTAGTGAAGTCATCCGAGTAAAGTTTCCCTATCTCTTTATGTTCGGTGAATGCACATGCTGTGAGTGTGTTACTGTGCTCAGTGAGTGTTATTGTGTGGTGACATGCTGTTTGTACTGCAGGAGTGCCTCAATGTTGTGTTTTTGATTATAGGTGTCTGAGACCCTGTTGTTGGAGTAGTATAAAAAGTTAAGGTTGCAGCTGATTGTGGAGATAGTGGAGAAAAAGAGAGAGGAAAAAGAAAAACAAGGAAAAAAGAAAAAGAAAAAAAAGAAGAAACAACACAAACACGGTTTGTCACGGTTTTGTGGTAACGGTTTTCTGTTCAGTTTGTGTACATTATTTGTAACACCCCAAAACACCATATAACCCAATAATCCACCGTTAATACTTTGTTCCAATCAATTATGTCGTGTATAGTCATGTAAAACTTGAATGAATGGGGCACTTTACCATTTGATACATCATTAAAGTTGGTGAGACATTGCTAGTTTCAAAATGCCTCTCATTTATTTGACACAAATAGTTATTTTGAACAAATGCTGAGAAAAAAAATAGTAATTCATTGTCCAAAAAAACAGAGTGGAACCCTTTTGAACTGGCTAAAATATAAATGATACGCTACATTTATCAGTTGTTGCTCTTTTTGAAATATCTTGCAAAAATAAAACGTTAAAATGACTCTTGAGGCTCTGACCCTTGATCAGTGCAAACAAGAGAGAGCGCTTTTTGACTTTTCCTCTGAGTATGGCATCCATTAACTTCCATTCCCAGACTGCAGGGAACAGTGTATTACAAACACACGTCTACAAGAGGACTAAACGAGAGTAGATGTCTGCTTTTGTTTACATGGCTTACAACATTGCCTTTTTGCCTGTTTCTCTTCTCTGTGAAGAGTGACCAAGGAACATTTATCACACACTTATCACAGTGATCTCTGTGTGATGAATCAAATAAATGCCTTATTTTGCACTTTCAACACTCAAAGCTCCAGATCAGGCGCCATGTCTGCAATGTTCTTTGCATGAACTCTGACTGTTTGTCTTCTCCGCTCGCTGTCCACAACAAACACTCCCTAAAAAACTGTCCTGCTATACTCCCTCGCCTCGTGTTGCGCATGCGTATGATTGGAACTTCACACAGGCACACACACACGCTCCAAAGTGAGTAGTAAAACAAAGAAAAAAATAATAAACATGATCTAAACGACACAGGCGCTCTGAACAGAGCTAGGTAAACCAAATGGTTCAGATATTTTTTCACAAACCGTTCCATCCCTAATATATATGTATATATATACAGTAAGGGGAAAAATTATTTGAACCACTGCTGATTTTGTAAGTTTTCCCACTATCAAAACAGTCACCAGTCTGTTTATTTAACAGTAGATTCATTTGAACACTCACAGACTGAACTGCAACAAGAAATCCATAAAAATGCATTCCAAAAAAGTTATAAATTAAAATGCATTTTAATGAATGAAATAGGTATTAGTCAAATTGCGCTTTAGTTCTTGATGGCAACACTTTTGTTCACAATTACAGAGGTCAGACATGTCTTGTAGTTGGCAACAAGGTTTGCACTCATCTCAGAGGAGGACTCCTCTTTGCAGAACTTCTCCAAGTCATTAGTGTTTCATGGCTGATGTTTGGTAACTCAAACCTTCAGCTCCCTCCACAGATTCTCTATGGAATTAAGGTCTAGAGACTGACTGGGCCACTCCAAGACCTTGATATGCTTCTTCTTGAGCCAATTCTTTGTTGCTTTGGCCATGTTTTGGATTATTGTCATGATGGAATACCCACCCTCCACTCATGTTCAATGCCTTGGGACTCTTTTCTTCCAAGAGTGGGTTCTGAACTGCCTTGTACCTGGGTAGGAAGGAGGAAAACTGCGTCGTGTCAACAGGACAGGGGAACCGTCTTTTTGTGGGGGTTTCGTCTTACAAATGTGGGGATAGAAACTGTCACCCCTACTACAAGAACCTCGGTATCCGTCGTAAGGAGAAGGAGGTTTGTCCCGCTCAACTTTTGGTGCCAAAGAGCTTGATTTTGGTCTCATCTGACCACAGAACTTTCTCCTAGTCCTCTTCTGAGTCATTCAGATGTTCAGTGACAAACTTCCAATAGGCCTGTACATGTTCTCTCGACCAGGGGGATCTTGCAGGCACCGCAGAATTTCAGTTCTTTACAGCGACGTGTGTTAACAACCCTTATTTGGTGATTGTGGTCCCAGCCGCCAAAGATTATTCACACGTTCATCATGGCTGACGTTATGGGCTGATTTCTCTCTGTTCCCATTATCACTGAAACCCCATCAAGTGAGCTCTTGCTTGGAGCTCCAAATCGAGGAAGATTGGAAGTTATTTTATGTATCTTCCATTTGTGAATGGTCGCAACAACTGTTGTCACTTTCTCACCCAGCTGCTTGGAGATGGTCTTTTGGCCCATTCTAACTTTGTGCAGGTCTTCAATCTTGTCCCTGCAATCTTTGGAAAGCTCTTTGGTCTTGTCCATGGTGGAGAGTTTGGAATCTGGATTGCTTGATTGCGTCTGTGGACAGGTGTCTTTTGTAAAGGTAATGAGCTGAGAAGGCCCCCAGTGTCAGCTCTTTACCTCTGTAAAATACACCTGGTCAACCAAATGTTCTGCATTTAAAGGAATTGTTCAAACAGCTTTTTGTTCAGGATTTAAGATTTTATATCACCCATATTTTTATATAGATATGGAGTTCAAATATGCAAATGTTGAGTTGGTCTTAGCCCAGATGTCAATCAATAATTATTTATCTTTTTGTCGTTGCTGCAGGTTCTGAGGAAGTGAAAAAGAGCAACTTTGAGGGGAAGAGCGTACGTCTGACAAAGATCACAGCATTATTCTCCACATGTGAATAATCAGACACTACAGCTGATTCTTATTTTTTCTCACAGCGGGTCTCCTTCCACCTATATCACACGATCAATGATGATTGGAGAGCATCGGCCAAAACAACTGCAATGTACTGCACCGTGCAGCCAGACCGGACTGAGGAGCCTTCAAGAGACGGAAGCTAAAACAGAGTGAAAAGCACTCAAATATAAAAGTGTTTTAAAAATTGAATAAAATTATTCAAATATAAAACAGAGTATTACAGACAGAGGTTGGAAAAAAGAGTTTTCTACAACACCACTGAGAGAAAAATAGGTATTCAAATCTGAACTGTTATCTTCACTGATTTTTTCCCTTTGGTGGGGTGGGGTGGGTGGGGAGCTTATCCCAGCTGTCATTTGGCGCAGAGCAGGGTACACCCTGGACTCTGTACCTAGTACACGGCTTGTGCTAAAAGTTTACACACCCCAACAGAATTTTTGATTTTTTTGGCTTTTTCTCAGAAAATATGAATGACAACACAAAAACCTAAATCACAATGATAATAAAAATTTCCAAAATGACCCTGACCAAAAGTTTTACATCCCCTGGTGATTTTGTCCCTGATAACAAAAACACAACTTGACACAAATGTGTTTAAATGTCTACTAAAGGAAGACTTATAAAAAGGAAGGAATTGAGGATGCCAATAAGCAAACTCTAATGAAGAAGTGGAATATGAGGGATTCTGCTGAAACCAAACCACAGTCAAGTAAACCAACAAAAATTTCAGCCACAAATGGCAGGGAAATTGTTAGGGATGCAAAGAAAAACCAACAAATAACTTCAGCTGAAATACAGGACTCTCTGAAAAAAAAAAACATTCAGGATGCACATAAGAGGCACTTCAGAACAAATGGGCTGCATGTTCGAGTGGACAAAAGAAAGCTATTTCTACACAAAGTATCTCCCTTAAAATACACCAAACAGCACAGAAACAAGCCTCGGAATTTCTGGAACAAAGTCATTTAGAGTGATGAGACCAAAATTGAACTTTTTGTCCACAACCATAAACATTGTTACATTTGGAGAGGAGTCAACAAGGCCTATGATGAAAGGTCCACCATTCCTACTGTGAAACACGGAGGTGGATCACTGATGTTTTGGGGATGTGTGAGCTACAAAGGCTCAGGAAACTTGGTCCAAACTGATGAATGAAGGATGAATGCAGCATGTTATCAGAAAATACTGGAGGAAAATTTACACTCATCAGCCCAGAAGCTGTAACCTGACAAGCCAGATGGACGGTTTCATACATCCGTCACAGAGATATTTCACCCGTCCATCTGGGTAAGAGGCGCTAGAGAGTTCTTTCAGAGGCGGGACTTAAAAAAAATTAGCAGCTGGTGACTGGACAATGTGCTCATCACAGACCAATCCACATCAAGCCATGGTGACGTAGCAGATTTGTAACCTGACACCAGATAGAAAGTTCATATATCCGCTACGGAGATATTTTACTAGTCTGATTTTGCTCTTCTCCCGACCGATGAAGAGCAAAAACATGGTTTCCCATCAAAAAGGCTTTGAGCTGCGTTCTTTATTCTTCATTTAGAGAAGATTTTGAGTCTACTTCTGAAAAAACTGCAGATAATGCTGCATCCACTTCACACTCTGCCGTTGTTTTCAAACATTCAGACGCTTCCCAGTGGCGTCACGTCTGCAGCTCCCGCCTCTCTTCTCTGATTGGTCCGGTCAATATTGGACTGGGTGCAATCGGTTGTGGTTGGATCATAGCAAGATGGATCTGCAGGATTTCAGAAATGAATCAGGCAGCTCTATCTGCTCTGTAAGGTTACAGAAGCTGTGCATGGGACATACACTTTTTAGCACAACTGTAGAGATAGACAACCATTCAGGCACACACACTCAATGACAGACAATTCAGAGTGGGGAATTGGCCTGACAAGCATGCCATTGGACTATGGGAGGGTGGACAGAGCCCACACCTGCATTAGGGGACCAGGCAAATCCACACAGAGACTCCTGATCTGCTGGGAACCCGCAACCCTCTTGAGCCAGCAGTGGTCAGACACCAAATCTTTTTTTTTTTTTTTTTGCTGTGAATTATGCCAAAATACTACGGTTAGAATAAAGCTGAAAAAAGCATATTATCTGTCTACACATATAGTAATAATCTGTCTTTGAAGTATGAATTTTAAAAGCACCTCTTAAGAGTGTTCAGCAGGTTTCCCATGTAACATAAAATGTATCTTATCAGACTAAAAATACCTTCTATCTCTATTAAAGCTCCTTGAGTTTACTTTTAAAGTGTTGATGTTTGAATTTTCAAAAGGTGGGGTCATTTGGAAATTCAGTCTAATAGCCTGTTACCACCCAGCCTATGGGTGTGTGTAACAAACTAAGTTTTTCCACTCCTCTCCCACTACCAGCAAAACCCAATACAAAAGTTCGCAGAAATGTAGGATGAAGTCAAAAGTTTGATTAATATTTACTCAAAACGTCAAAAATTCTCTTACCTCGGGGAGAAATAGCAAAGAAAAAGAAGACAATTAGCAAAACACTCTCATAAATAAAAGTTTAATTTACCTCTATGAAATTAATAAATATTTACAAAACCTAACTTAACTCCCTAACGAAAAACAGGAGAATACTACCCACCCCAGTTACTCCCCCAACATCTTACTGAGAACTAAATCTAAGCACAACACAAATCATAGACACAAGCGTTGGCTGAAACACCAGCTGGTAGTGAGGGAGGAGAGGGCCCCAAACAGTTTCTTGATCCACTTTTAAAGTGTCGGCCCTCAGCTCCAGACAACTGCAGTCTGTTATCTGCTGCCCTGATGATGATTGGAGGAGGAGCTGAGTGAGTGGAATTTTTGTATTTTGTAGAAAATTGTGTCAATTTCAGCTCTTGTCCTCTATTTTTTTGTGTTTCTCCAATGCACATCAATGAAATAAACACATTCATACCCAAAACGTTTGTAATTGCAACAATTTCTGGGAGAAATGGCATATTTTCTGGAAAATTTCCGAGGGTGCCAATACTTTCGTCCATGACTGTATGTTTTATCAATCAAGTCAATCAAGTGTACAACCCCCATTCCAATGAAGTTAGAACATTGTGTAAAATGTAAATAATAACAAAATGCAATGATTTTCAAGTTCTTTTCAATCGATATCCTATTGAATTCACCGCAAAGACAAGACATTTAACGTTCAAACTGATAAGCTTGATTATTTTTGTGAAAATATTTGCTCATTTTGAAATTAATGCCTGTAACAGGTTTCAAAAATACTGGGACAGGTTCATGTTTCCCACTGTTACATCACCTTTCCTTCCAACAACACTCAATAAATGTTTGTGAACTGAGGACACTAATTGTAGAAGCTTTGGGGCCAGAATTCTGTCACATTCTTGTTAATGGACCACTTACTTTGTTCAACAGTCCCAGGATCTCCTTAGTCGTATTTTGCCTTTTAGAATGTGCCACACATTTTCAATGGGAGACAGGTCTGGACTGCAGGCAGGCCAGTCAAGGACCCGCACTCTTTCACTACGAAGCCACACTGTTGTAACAGGTGCAGAATGTGACTTAGCATTGTCTCACTGAAATAATCAGGGACGTCCCTGAAAAAGACGTTGTGGATGGCAGCATGTGTTGCTCCAAAATCTGGATGTAGCTTTCAGCATTGATGCTGCCTTCACAGATGTGTAAGTTGCCCATCCCATGGGCACTAACACACCTCCATACCATCACAGATGCTTTTGAACTTTGTGCTGGTAACAATCTGGATGGACACCATGTCCATGATTTCCAAAAACAATTTGACATGTAGACTCATCAGACCACAACAGACTTTTCCACTTTACATCTGTCCATTTCAAATGAACTTGACCCAGAGAAGGCAGCGGCATTTCTGGATGTTGTTGATGTATGACTTTGTCTTTGCATGATAGAGTTTGAACTGTCACTTGTCCATGTAGTGATGAACTGTGTTGACTGACAGTGGTTTTCTGAAGTGTTCCTGAGCTCACGCCGTAAGATCCTTTACACAATGATGTGTATATTTAATGCAGCACCACCTGAGGGGTCAAAGGTCACAGGCATGGAATGTTGGTTTTTGGCCTCGCTGCTTACATGCAGAGATTTCTCCGGATTCCATCATCTTCTGATTATATTATGGACTGTAGTCTTTTTGTCAACTGCTAGTCTGAATTAAAGGTTTTCAGGTAACTGCAGGCTTGTAGTCAAGTTCTCCCAGTGTGTGTTTACTGTACATTTCCATTGATCATTAGATGTGTTCAACCCACTTGTTTGAAAGGAGAATGCCTTTGTATTCATTTGTGGCCTTACCTGTGTGTTTTTCTTAAAGGGGAACCTTCTGTTTAAAGGGTCAAAAATAGCATTAACTTTGATATTTCTTTGGGTGAAAGTCCCAAGGTGGCGTTGTTGGCTTTTATCCCATCAGAAAATGATAAACAGAACTCACTTGGTTGCATTAGCATAAAAACAATAAAATTTATCAGTTTGAACATTAAACATCTTGTCTTTGTGGTGTATTCATTTGACTTTAGGTTGAAGAGATTTGCAAATCATTGTATTATATTTACATTACACAAAACGTCCTAACTTCATTGGAATTGGGGTTGTAATAATTTGCTCAATGTAGTCACGTGTGAGATTATAATTTTTGTTTCACAATTGTATGCATATTCCAATCGTATGATAATGAAAGTGATGCAATAATATGCATAATAATTTGCATAATGTAATAAAATGCAGTGTGTGTAGTTTTATAATATTCTTGGGGTCTATGTGTATACTAATATGCTTGGTTATGCAAAATATATGTGTAACAATTTCACTTATCTAATAAGCAGCATATTATAATAAGTGGAATGTTAATATATGAATTATGTAAGACATAAATGATCATTTGTATCATGTTTAAAATACATGGTGTTATTGTCCCACAATATGGGCTATAAGTGTTGTCATTTCATTGACATAACAATCTGAACAGTATATGTGAGAATTTATGAGATGTGTAATGTTATTACTTGCATTAAGCCATTTTATGGGTAGTGCTATAATTTGAGTAATGTCATGGCGTTTGTTCTTTCATTTTATGCATGATGTGATTTCATGAATGGTGTAACTAAGTGTAGTTTTATAATTTGAGTAATGGTATAACACATGTAATGTGCAAAAGTGTAGGTCCAGGGCAAGGAGCTCCACCTGCTGTTGCTGAAGAGGTGAATAAGCCTCTTGTCTCTTCTTTTGATGTAATTAATCAATGTTTCCGCAGATTATCTGAGGTGAAAAAGTCAGTAAAGAAGAGCTGTGTAGTTCCTTTTCAACACCTTTGATTTTTTTTATGTTTACCACTGTTTTTATTAAAAAAAAAAAAAAAAAAAAAAAAAGAAACTCCATTATTACAGTACACAACCAGAGCAACACAAAAGTGCATCAATGATAATAATGCAGGAACATAAATCAGTGGATGGAGGTTAAGTAAGACGGAACTATGCTCAAGTTGCAGAAGTTGCAGAAAACAACTATCAGAAGCAAAGAACACATCTTTTTGCAGTTTGACTTTTCTCTGTTCAATAAATTCAATTTTTCATCATAACCTTTATGATCAGAGGCAGATTCTGTTTCCCGCTGCTGATGTTTAACAGAAGCACAGGCCAGCCCCCTGATCTTGGCACCAGAGAGACAGCTAGTGAATAAAAAACACACAACAGCAAATGACAGGGCGTCTAACTCAGAGAAACATATGTCAGAAATCAAGAAAATCAAACATGACAGAAATTAATTCATGGTAAGATGAGATCAGCAAACTAGGTCATGACAAGGAAACATGAAGCCTCTTCTGAAGTCAGTACACAAGAAAAACGCAAACAGTTTGCTGAAGACATGTCAACAAAGCACATGGATTACTGGAACCATGTCCTACAGTCCAATGAGACCAATATTAATTTGTTTGGTTCAGATGGTCTTAAACATGTGTGGCGACGACTAGGTGAGGAGATAAAAGATAAGTGTGTCATGTTCTACAGTCAAGCATGGTGGTGGGAATGTCATGGTCTAGGGCTGCATGAGTGCAGCAGTTGTCGGGGAGCTACATTTCATTGATGGAAACATGAACTCCAACATGTACTGTGAAATACTGCAGCAGAGCATGATCCCCTCCCTCCCGAAACTGGGTGGCAGTGCAGTGTTCCAGCATGATAATGAGCCCAAACACACTTCTAAGACAACCACTGCTTTACTAAAGAGGCTGAGGGTAAAGGTGATGAACTGGACAAGCATGTCTCCAGACCTAAACCCAATAGAACATCTTTGGGGCATCCTCAAGTGGAAGGTGGAGGGGAGCAAAGTCTGGAATATCTGCCAGCTCTGTGATGTCGTCATGGAGGAGTGGAAGAACATTCTAGTGGCAGCCTGTGAAGCTCTGGTAAACTCCATGTCCAGGAGAGTAAAGGCAGTTCTGGAAAATAATGGTGGCCACACAAAATATTGACACTTCAGAAACTTTCACTAAGGGGTGTACTCACTTTTGTTGCCAGGGGTTTAGCTATTAATGTCTATATTGTGAGTTATTTTGAGGGAAAAATAAATGTACACTGTTATATAAGCTGCACACAGACTACTTTTCATTGTGTCAAAGTGTCATTTTGTCAGTGTTGTCCCATGAAAAGATATACTTAAATATCTGCAGAAATGTGAGGGTTGTACTCACTTTTGTGATACACTGTAACTAACACATGAAGAAAGTGCTCTGCATTCTTTGTTCTGTTAACAAGCATACAGATCGCTTTATGGGTAAAATGCATTCTTATTAGATTATTTATTTAGTTTTTAAATTTATCCTTTATCTAGAGCATATCTGCCCGTGAACTCTGAAACATATTTATTTAATCTACTTTATGTCTCAGGAACACAAGAATATTAGTTACTTATGAGGTTTCAAAGAAAAAAGAAATCATGTTACTCTTTACAAACTCACACACACTCAAGAGTGAAACTTCATGAACTCAAAAAGAAATGCAACAAGTGTTTTTTCTGACAGACCTTTCTCACATTCCTAAATTCTCCTTGTAAAGTAAAAGAGAACTAAAAGAAAATGAATATTTATCTTCTACTTTATTGAACTTTATCAATTATTTCAATGGATAATGAATTTAAATGATTTTATGACAATTGTGTCAAGTATTTTGTGCTTCAAACTCAATTCAAACATATTTCCATTTCCACAGTGGCGGCTTGCCAAAAGTGGAGAGTGTTTCTATTTATTTTTTCAATATCATTATTTTTCATTAATTTCATTCAAAAAATTTAAATGATATTACCAAATCAACTTAATTAATTATGTTACCTATATTAAAACATATACACATATCATTAATGTTCATATGAAATCGGGGAAAAGCTTGTTAAGCTGTTTATCGCTGCTCTTTTCCGGCACCCATGGATCAGAGATAAAGGGCCAATTAGGGACTGTCACTGGGGCAAAGTACTCTTATAGCAACGTAAATGTAGTCAATAAGGGTTGTAGAAATTCATCTCTGAAATTGCCCTTTGGGTAAATTTGGTTATTCCCATTGGTTGACGTCTGACAGAATTGACACTGATGGATGCTGATGCCGACACTGCAAATGACTATTGGCTCCCCTCCAAAGTCCTTTTGGGAGGACAAGTTGGCATGAAAAATTAAAGAATAAAGAAACTTAACCAGATCAGCCAGACATCAAAATAAAACAGCAGGTGAGGGAAAAAGATAAAACCTGCGTCTGAGGATTTTCTCACGGCTGGTAAATCAGAAAAGCTTGGTTAGCTTCTCTCACTTTTAAAACTGCTGACACAGATACAGCACAAACCGTCTCAGGAATAAAGGAAATGAAGCATTTATCGGTGAATATCAATAAGTATTAATGCACCAGGACACACATGGAAAATCCATGAAGCTAACCATGCTAGGAACAATTAACATCAAAGGCAGAGAGACGACGCCACAGGACTGTGGTGAGGAAACATCATGAAGAAGTGGATAAAAACAGGTACATTTTATCAAAGATAACTGAGTGTGAAAGTCTGCGGTGCATTTGAACTGGCTTTGCACGGTCACAATGAGACTGATTCCTCCTTCAATATGGCGGCTCAGAAAATACGGCCAGTATCACAGAGGAGAGAGGAGACTGCAGTTTAACACTTTGAGACGCACCACTGGGCATGACTTCCAGCACCAACCATTAGTTTGACATCTCCTTTTTAGCTCAAGTTTCATCCAATTCAAATCTACAGATGAAAAGGCTATTAAAACTATTGACTTTTGTATTATGTATGGCACTGTCGTGTAATGAACATCACCTGTGGCACATGTTCTCTATGTTTTCCTTGTATACTGCTCCCTGTATACTATATGTTTCCGTCAACTCCATAAAAAAAGGCTGTTGGGGACAAAAAACAAAGTTTCATCCAATTCTGCCGCCAAATCCCTCTGCCACCATGACCTGCCAATTCAGTGCCCCTGAGCGCCAAAACTCAACTAGTCAAGCAGGCAGAAAGCACAGAAACTGGCAGCGAGTTCTGTGAGCGTACAGAGTCCTCCTTTTGCGTGCCGATCACATTTTTGTGCGAGCAGAATTTTGGCATGGAAATGACGCCATAACCAACTTCCTGAGAATACAAACCAAGACCAGTTTTTTACAAAGCATAGCTTAAAAAATATTATTAAAATGTGTTAAGTCACGTGAAATGGTATTTAAACAGTGGGAACACTGTTGTTGGGTACTCAGAGCTATCACTTTGATAAATGTATGAGTGAAAACAGGTTGAATTCTAACCTGAACTCCTGACAATCGTGCGACAGGCTCTGCACATGTAGCACGCCTTCTCTCTGCTGTGTTTTCCAGTTCTCTCTTGTTTAAAGAGGACTGCTGCTGTTACATATCCACATGGTATGAACCCTGTAAACTATGAACTCTGTGAAATTCACAGCCTTCATGATTTTGCTCAGTGACTTTACGAAGACAGTACGAGTCCACTCCAGGTCCTTGACCTGTCATGGAGGTTTGTAGAGCAGCTCTCTGTTCAGCATGTCGTCATGAAGAGGGAAACACAAGGTGCAGCTTCAGTCTGTGCAGGTATCAGGGTGGAGGAGGGTGCAGTACTTCAGAGGGACCTCAAGACCCACCAGAGGACCCACCACACTGAGCCAAGTCAGCACGTAGTTTACTGACCTGTCAGTACACACACACACACACACACTCACAGAGTAAGTATTATGCCTATGAGATCTATAATTATCAGGTTTCTGATGCAGAAATCCAGCGGTGACTCTACCTCTGATGGTGCTGAGCCTCCTGCAGAACAGGCCTCATGAACTCCTCTGTTCTGCAGGGATGGAGCATGAAGAAAGGCTGACCCAACAGAGGATGCTCCTGACACACAGAAAGGGAGAGAGAGAAAGAGCAGAATGAGGTGTCAGAGATGATTCAGACAGGAAGAAGATTTCCTGATGATGCTTGTACCTGCAGAGTGATGGTGTTCAAAGGACTGCTCTGAAGTCGAAGTCTGAAGTTTGGATGGACAGAGCTCCACACCTCCTCTAACGACAGGCTCCTTCCCTCTGACATGGGGACACAAAGGAGACAGATACTGTCAATGCTTTTAGAGCTCAGGGATGTGATGTGTAATTTGAAGGCTGTCTTTTAGCCAAACACAAAGGTTAGGGAAAATAAATGTGAGTGACGCTGGCCAGAACTTTCCAGAAGGATTACAAATCACAATAAAAAAAAATAACAAGCACCTGATGGTTGATGATGGATCAGCCCAGCTGTCAGCTGTGACAGCTGCAGTACGATACCTGCCCGCAGATATTTGTGCTCTTTGTGCAAAGAGCGTAAAGTCAAAGTGCAGGATTTCTGTGGCCAACAAAATAACAGCATCTCCTTGTATTTGACAAAATTACTAATCAAAAGTTAACCTTGGGCATTTATACTTTATCTTTCATTTGTGATATGGATGTTCCAATCACTAGTATCCAGTTGGGTCAGATCTTGGCTTTTTTTTTTTTTTCTGTGATTTTCGTTTTAGCCCATGTTCACAACTGATCATTCATGTTAGTGGTTATTCAGTATAATGACCACTGCCGAACGCCAACTGCGCTATAACCCAGCACTCTGAGTTTGCCCAGCCTGGTAAAACTGATGCTAAGAGAAAATAAAGTTTAGTAATTTAGGACAGCAGCCACACTTCGCTTTATTCAGAAACACAGGACAACCAGGCATTTTATAGCAACAACATCTGCTTTGCAGCACCCTGTGGTAACTCCAGGAAAATACGGTTTAAAAAAGCAAAAGCAAAGAAACACTGTGCAGTCTCTTAGCTTAGCATTAGCAACTTTATGGCTTCAGCGTCAGCAGTGTGGAAATAAATCAAACTAGAATGTGAATAAAAGTCCCACAGACACACCCAAATATATTTATGACCAACAATCTTTGCACAAAGTGTTCTGTTCAACTGAAACAACCCAATAGAACATGCAGTGTGGTTCACTCATAGGGAAAAGACGGTTCCACTGTTTCTGGACTTCAAAAGAATGGATCAATATCCAAATCCAAAAAGCTCTGAAAGAAGAAGGGGTGCAGATTTATGCTGCATCTGTTATTCATTGCACGTTCCCCTGAGGTCTGCTGAGACTTGCAGCACACTAGATTGATTTAGGGCTGGGAAAAAATGATTTTGTGATATTTTTGTTTGCTGTAATATACACTACCAGTCAAAAGTTTTAGAACACCCCAATTTTTCCAGTGTTTTTACTGAAAATTATGACATTTAATGTCTCATTGCACTCAGACGTTAAAGCATAGTACAAATAAGAAATTGGAGTCAAAAAAGAAATTATGGAACCAATTTATAGACCAAAATGTATTCTAAACTGTTGACTCATGAAAGTAGCCACCTTTGGCAGATATAACAGCTGAACACACGTGGCATTCAAAGATGTTATCTTTAGTTTATAAGAAGTCTTTCAAGAAGGGTACAGACAACGTCTTCAAGGGTATTTACACACCGTGAACACCCAACGAAACGAAAGTGAGAAGACAGGTAAAGTAGGGTTTGGTCGAGTTACCCCAAATTCAGACCTCTCTGTGCTGGCCACTCCATGTTTTCAAGTTTACCAGCTTGTTCTTTTTTGGCAAGATAGTTCTGGCATAGCTTAGACTTATGTTTTGGCTCATTATCTTGCTGTAAGATGAACTCCTGACCAACTAGACACATACCAGACAGTTTTGCATGGCGCTGCAGGATGCTGTGGTAGCCGTTTTGGTTCAGGGTGCCTCTCACTCTGAACAAGTCACCAACCCTGGATCCAGCAAAACAAGCCCAGACCATCACACTTCCTCTTCCATGTTTGACAGTTGAAGCCACACACTGTGGAAGCATCCTTTCACCTACTCTGCGCCGTACAAAGATCCTGCCTGATGAACCCAAGATTTCTAATTTTGATTCATCAGTCCATAATACCTTTTTCCAGTCTTCAGTCGTCCAATGGCAGTGTTTCTTGGCCCAGGCAAGCCTTTTTGTCTTGTTCTGACGTCTTAGCAATGGTTTTCTTGCTGCAACTGGTCAAGTCAAACCCGCAGCTCAAAGTCTTCTCTTCACAGTTGAAACAGAGACTTGCTTACTACGACCACTATTAAGCTGTGCTTGAAGCTGTTGTCCTGTGAGCCGCCTATCACGCAAACTGTTGACTCTCAGAAACTTGTCCTCTGATTCAGTTGTAGCTTTGGTTCTGCCAGACCTCTTCCTGTCAAAGTTTGCCCCAGTTTCTGACTTCCTTTTGATGGTGAAGGAAACTGTACTCACTGACACCTTGACTTTNTAAACTGTTGACTCATCAAAGTAGCCACCTTTGGCAGATATAACAGCTGAACACACACGTGGCATTCTTTCTACAATAGAAATCAAATATTCTTCAGAAAGTTCTTCCCATGTCTGTTGCAGAAGTTCCCATAAATGTGTGGCACTTGTGGGTTGCTTTGCTTTCACTCTTCTGTCCATTTCATCCCAAACCAGCTCAATGGGGTTTAAGTCTGGAGACTGTGCTGGCCACTCCATGTTTTCAAGTTTACCAGCTTGTTCTTTTTTTCACAAGATAGTTCTGGCATAACTTGAACTTATGTTTTGGGTCATTATCTTGCTGTAAGATGAACCCCTGACCAACTAGACTCATACCAGACGGTTTTGCATGGCGCTGCAGGATGCTGTGGTAGCCGTTTTGGTTCAGGGTGCCTCTCACTCTGAACAAGTCACCAACCCTGGATCCAGCAAAACAAGCCCAGACCATCACACTTCCTCTTCCATGTTTGACAGTTGAAGCCACACACTGTGGAATCATCCTTTCATCTACTCTACGCCGAACAAAGATCCTGCCTGATGAACCCAAGATTTCTAATTTTGATTCATCAGTCCATAATACCTTTTTCCAGTCTTCAGTCGTCCAATGGCAGTGTTTCTTGGCCCAGGCAAGCCTCTTTGTCTTATTCTGACGTCTTAGCAATGGTTTTCTTGCTGCAACTGGTCAAGTCAAACCCGCAGCTCAAAGTCTTCTCTTCACAGTTGAAACAGAGACTTGCTTACTACGACCACTATTAAGCTGTGCTTGAAGCTGTTGTCCTGTGAGCCGCCTATCACGCAAACTGTTGACTCTCAGAAACTTGTCCTCTGATTCAGTTGTAGCTTTGGTTCTGCCAGACCTCTTCCTGTCAAAGTTTGCCCCAGTTTCTGACTTCCTTTTGATGGTGAAGGAAACTGTACTCACTGACACCTTGACTTTCTTTGTAATTTCTCTGTAGGAAAGATCTACATTTTTCAGGGTTATGATGGTCTGTCTCTCTTCCACTGCTAATTGCCTTTTTCTTGCCATTTCTGTAGCATCACACTACTTTCTGCAGTACAATACTGTTCAACTGATGCTCACAAGGGTATGGTACCACATTGTGTTCAAACACTGCTTTTATGCTGACAGAGGGGCTTGTTAGTAATCAAGCAAACTTGGAACACCTGTAGGAATTAGTAGCACCAGCTTTTTCAGGCTTGGTCACCCTCCGCTGCTGCAGGACAGCTATCAATTGTTAACCCATTTTGTGTTATTGTTCTGAAATGTACTCGGTTTTTCAGTTTTGGGTAACCTTACTTTTTATTTTACCCTCTGGTAGTTCACCACTTACCGTTGTATCATTTCAAGCTACTGATTGGTCGTGAGTGACTTGAATTGCAATAAATAACTGGAAAAATGTGGGTGTTCTAAAACTTTTGACCGGTAGTGTATATCGTGATATTTTTCAAAGTTTTCTGCTTCACTCTGTTCAGCTGAATTCTCCCTGAAATAATGATAACAGACTCTCAGACAAAGCTGAACAAAGCTCAGATCTGGAAGCTGCTGCCTTCAACCCTGACAGTCTTAAATAAAGCACCATATGCGATTTTCACTACAAGCAAACTGTCAGATTGTCCCAATCTCTACTCTGCTCCACTCAAATTCATAACACCCTATTTCTCAGTTGCTCGACAACTCACATTGCACGTCACTCTGCCTGACCCTGATAACAGCAGGTGAGATGACAGAGCTGAGAAGGTAAAATAACTGTGGGTGTTGTTGATGTAGTGTGGTCAAATATACATAGTGTGGATGCTCATTTACACCTATTAGTAATGTGATTGGGTGTAGACAGATACAGAAACAAAACAGAAAGGCTCAAATAGACCACAATATATTATAAAGCTTGTGATATGAATATTGTGCATGCCGGTTTTGTGATGATGATTCTACAATAATTGAATTGGCTGCCCTAATTCCTTTACTTTGCAGTTTGGGTCAATTCAGCTCAGTTTACGATGTGATCTGGTTTGTGTGGCAAAGTAGAAATTTCAGTGAAAGGAGAAAAAACGTGAGCTCGCCCCATTAGTGTCTAAAGTTTATGCTCATAGTCTTGGGCCACTAGAATAGTATTCAGGGCAGCCTTGGATTTTCGCTTGCTGTATTGTATGCACACAGGTTTAGGAGGCCTCATGTACATGGCTTTAACATTGACACTAAGTATACTAAATTCAACAGGTTTAATAATCTGTAGACATATTCTAACTATTGCTTTTTACTACTCACCACTCAAAGCAAAAAGGTGTGTAGCTTCACTTTCTGAGCTCTTCAGAAAACACGATCTCAGGAAATGTAAAAATCAGAGTTGGACTTGGTATCGGTATCAGTGACACAGAAATGCTGGTTGGGACAACCTTATTTGTAATCATGAAAAGACCTTTTTTTTGGAACTGAACACAGAGCTGCCTTTGGTCTGCTGACGGTTGGAATAATCAGCCGAATGAATAAAAAACAAGGAGCTGACTTCAGTCTCTTCACTATTCTTCTTCAGCTGCATCATCACTCAGAGCAACAACCAGGCTGTAACCTCTACAGTCAGAGTCTGTGGATGTGGGGCTGCTGTTCAACCACGCAGGGATCTGCACTCACCATCCACTTCATCAGGTCAAGCTTGCTAGTGCTGGGTTGAAAACCACTTTTGCCATATGTGCACATGTGCGCATGTGTGTGTGTGTGTATGTGTGTGTATGTGTGTGTGTGTGTGTGTGTATGTGTGTGCCGTGACCATCTAACACACCACTCACCTTGAGTGAAGGCTCTAAAATAAAGGACAGGAGCGCTGTAGCTGCAGGAGAACAGAATGTGATACTCATACTGAAGCACCTTCAGACTGCCTGCAGACTCTGCACAGACCCCATCATCATCTTCATCATCATCTTCATCATCATCACCATCATCAAAGTCACTTATTCTATCTTCAGTGGCATCAATGGAGGCTGGACATGACTGTGAAGAAGGACAGACTCATTCATTGTTTGATAATATGTGATATCCAGCAAAACACAAGACTCCTCTATTTTTACATTACCATTGACAGTTCAGTCTCTCACCTGTTCTTTCTCCTGTTCCTGAGATGAAGTGTGTGTTTCAGAGTTTGAACTCAACTTGTCAAGGTCCCACTCTCTGCTGGAGTCTATGATGACTGACCGTAGAGCGGTCTTCTTCAAGTAGCCCTCCTCTGAACCCTAAATCCACATGAGAACTTCCTGTTAACCTCCTGTGAGGAGCACAGCAGTCATGATCTCCCAGGTTCAGTCCAGACCTGGGCTGCGTCTCATTTGCACTAAATGATGTCTCCTCTGTCCTCTCTCCTCCTCTGTCTTCTCTCCTCTGCGACACTGGAGTTCCAATGCGGCAATATTGAAGGCTGGCCCATTTGGCTTGATTGATAAGAGGAGAGAAGATAGAGGAAGGAGGAGACTGATTGTAAGAGCATAGTTGAGGAAACACAAGAACTGGCTTTGCAGTAGTTTTTTCACTGACAGACATGCCCCTACACGGAACGATGGTCTCTTACTGGACGATGTCCGGATTCAGAAACTTTGTCTAACATTTCATATCAGCGGAGTTCAATAATAGAGAAAAGACAGAGCTGAAAACAGGGGATATTTATCTGAGGATAAATCTGAAACAAGTCAGAAAGCTGGGATTAAAAACATGGTTGATGTGAGTTTGGAGAACAAGATGCTGAACACAACTGTCATTAAATCAATAAAACAAATCAATAAAATAAATAAATGATGAGATTTTAGAACTGTATCAGATTCATCGTCCAATAATTCATATAAATTAAAGCAAAGTTAGTAATACATGATCAGTTATTTCCCATATCTATATTCCTGCAACTGGACACAGAATAAAGAGAGCGCAGGTTTTTCATGTGAAGGTGTTTGTTACACGGGTTAAAAAAATTTGTTTAAGTTGTGTTACTATTTATATTTTATTAAAGTTATTACAGCGCATGTGCAGACACATCACTATCTGTCATCACTAAAAGACCTCACGTCATGAAACACCCTGAAGGAAAGGACATCTCATTTGTCTTAAAACGAATCTCCTTGTCTCCTCGCTCCTCACTTCATTTCCTCACGTTTCCCTTATTCCCCTCTGGTGGGCGGGACTAAGACGCAAGTGAACGACGCAAGTGGAGGAAGGAAGGATGGAATTTAGTGCAAATGAGACGCAGCCACAGAGCGCAGGTGTTCTTTAAGTGAAAGTGTTTGTGTAACAGTTTAAAAAAATGAGTTAAAGATGTGCTACTGTTTATATTTTATTAGAGTTATTACAGAGCAGGCATGTAAACACACAAAAAGCTGTTAGAGAGGAGTGACAGAGAATCCAGTGGTGATTAGCTGACAATGGTATCATTAAAAGACCTCATGTCATGAAACGATCTCGGAGGATGTGAAGGAAAATTGATGATAAGTTACGAATAGTATACGGGTTCATACCATATATTGGTGTTTTTTTTCTTCATGATATGAGTTTCTCATATACCCCCATACCAGTGCATGTGCACAAAATGTCAGGAAAACAGGGCAGCAGAACAGCACGCTGTTGAATTTATGCATCACTTCTACCTGACTAAGAACAATCTTAGTTTACATTTCTATGACCTGTTTTGTTTTTTTGAGGCAATTTTTGCCTGCATGCTCTACTCAACTTTTTTAAGAAGCAGGACTGTAAAACTGTTGTGCAACTTGACAAGTCCCTTTGTCAAGTTGCAAAACTTGCACAATAAAAGGTTCTGTATTTTAACTGTCATGCATTCTGATTCCTTAACTTCATTAGAATTACAAGTGCCACCTCTTTGTGAACAGCAGCATTTTGTGGGGCCATTCAAACCTGTGTTCATAATAGTATAATATAGTCTGGACAGTGGATAGTAATATTCTTCTGCAATACTCACTCCTCATGACTGTAAAATATGTAATTCTAAGCCAATTTACTCGTTATCATTTTCTTAATGATTTGAAAATGACCCATTCATGCATGCAAAAAACAAACAAACAGTCAAATACCGTGATACCGATATAATTATATAAAATACAGTGATATCAATGTTTGGTCATACCGCCCAGCCCTAGGTCGGCCCGACCTGAAACGGCACTTAGGAGAATAGTGATAAATTAGCAGAGGTCAAGAGGTGAGGGCCATTAGTTAAGTTGGCCAGAGTGATGGTTGGGAAGGATCAGCAGTTTAGGTTCCCAGAATAAAGCAGGATAGGATAAAAGGGTTTTGGCTGAAGATCCAAGTTTCATTGTCATGAATGTTTTGACAGGATGTAGGCGGCAAGGCAGGAGTTGGGCAACAGTTGATTATGTCGGGGTCTATGTTTCATAACGACGATTAGGCAGAAAACAGAAAGCAAGGACGTCGTTGAAACACTGCAAAAACTGGAGGAAAAGTGAGGGTGTAGGTCCGACTATCCAAAGGTGTGAGAGCTGTGTTGTACTGAACCTTCAATAAAACCTGCAAGAGGCTGCAAATTAATTCTGTCTCTGAGTTGTTCATATCTCTGTTCTTTGCACCTGGGAAATCCTCCACAAGGAAAGGACGTCTCATTTGTCTTTTCACTAATCTCCTCGGCTCCTCGTGCCTCTCTTCATTTCCTCACGTCTCTCTCATGCATTTCCGGTGGATGGGACTAATATGCAAGTGAACAACGCAAGTGGAAGAAGGAAGGATGAAACTTTAGGCAAATTGAGACCCAACCCCTGCTCACCTGAACAGCCTCCCAGCTCCAACCATCCTTCAGCTGCTCTGACTGCCGCAGGAGGAGACGACAGCACAGACAGAAACTTTGTTCATCCATCACACACAGGCTCATTGCTGACAGGGAGACACAGAGAGTAGATGTCCATAAAAGTTTTTAATGTTAAACTTTGATTTCTAAAAAAACCTCTGACCTCACCTGTCAACTTTCAACCGTTATTAAACCAATAAAACAGATCAGAGCAAAGATAGTAATACATGATCAGTTATTTCCCGTATCTATATCCCTGCAACTTCTCTTTCTTTATAAAAAGAATTTAAGCCAGAGAGAAAGTCTGTCAGGACAGAAACATGTTACATTTCCTCCTATGAAGTTTCACTCATGAGCAGGAGGTTTGTCAAGAGAACCATGATTTCTATTTTACCCTGTAATCGAACTTTTCTTGTGTTCCTATAAGTTATAGTGATAGGTTTCAGAGTTCATGATCAGATATGCTCTAGATAAAGGATAAATAATCAATAAATAATCCAACCAATACTATTTACCCCCAATGCAATCCGTACGCTTTTTAATTGGGCACAAAATAAACAGAGCTCAGGTTTTCTTCATGTGAAAGTGTTTGTTAAACAGGTTAAAAACTAAGTTAAAGCTCTGTCACTGTTTATATTTTATTAGAGTTATTACAGCTCATGTGCAGACACACAAACAGCTGTTAGAGCTGAATGACAGATGATCCTGATCAGCTGACGCCGTCATCACTAAAAGACCTCACGTCATGAAACACCCTGAAGGAAAGGACGTCTCATTTGTCCTAAAACAAATCTCCTCGTCTCCTTTCTCCTCTCTTTATTTCCTCGAGTCTCCCTCCATCATCTCTGGTGGGCGGGACTGAGACGCAAGTGGAGGAAGGAAGGATGGAATTAAGGGCACATGAGACGTACGCTTTGACATGTCGACTTTTTTTTCAACGTTCAATCATAAACTTAGCTTCGCATTTCTCTGCCAGAAAACTCGATCAAAACCAAGAGATTATAACCTGATTTTGCCTCAACCTACAGAGTGATGGCTCATATCTGGACATTCATCAAACAGTTGAACAGTTTGACTCACTGTTGACAGGCAGCAGTTGATGGATCCACGGAAAAAGGACTCATCGTTCCTCTTCCGGGTTGTCAGATCATGTGACTTCCACCGTCATGGATCAGTGTTTCCAGGGAATAAAAAACACAACATTCGTTATACATCTTTTACAATTAAGGAAACATTCTTCAATGATAGCACAACTTTTTGAGGCTTTAGATTATTTTTTTTTCCTTTTGGGAGCCGTTCGTGTTGTTTCCCCTGTGTCCTATGAACAGGCTGTTATTCACCTTTCAACCAGCAGGAGGTGGAAATCTGCTTCAGCGGGTCGGTCAGCACCTATGGTCAGCACCCGTAGGCCATAGACTGAATAATAAAGCAGCCATAGCTTTGTGCATCAAATGAAGGGGGATTACTACCAAAACTTTGATAACAGAATATCATTTGTGGGATAGATATGAAACATTAAGTTTATTTCCTTTTTTCAAAGAAGTCCAGGATATACCATGGTTGTTGCAGAGGTGACAGAGCCCTGGGTTGTGTAAACCCTGTTATAATGAATTCATATTCCACATTTATGCTATTCAAAAGAAACGTCTCTCGACACCCCCCCCCCCCCCCCCCCCCCCCCCCCCTCTGTGTGTGTCTGTGCGAGTGTGTGAAAAAGATGCAGGCACATAAAACTGTCAGCAAAGATGTTCAGATATTGCTCATAATTTATATTAATTTGAAGTGTGTTTTTGCATACATATATGAAGGTATTTGTCCAGCTGTGCATCTGAATATTATACAGATGTGCACATAAGTTTACATACTCTAGTACAATTCATGATTTCTTGGCCATTTTTCTGAGAAAATGATGGCTTGAAGTCTTTTTTGGTAGTTGTGGTTGAGGGTCTTTATTTCCTCAGATGGTAAAACTGACCATTCTTCTTGGGAAAAAGCCTCCAGGTCCTGTAAATTCTTGGGCTGTCTTGCATTAACTGCACATTTGAGATCTTCCCAGAGTGGCTTAATGATATTAAAGTCAGTACACTGAGATGACCATTGTCATGTTGGAACGTCCAAGTATGTCTCATGTGCAGCTTCTGGGCTGATGAGTGTAAATTTTCCTCCAGTTTTCTGATAACATGCTTCATTCATCTCACCATCAGTTTTGACCAGTTTTCCTTTTTTTCGGAGCCTTTGTAGCTCACACATCCCCAAAACATCCCCAAAACGTGATCCACCTCCGTGTTTCACAGTAGGAATGGTGGACCTTTCATCATAGGCCTTGTTGACTCCTCTCCAAATGTGGGCAAAAATCGTATTCTTATCACTCCAAATGACTTTGCTTCAGAAGTTTTGAGGCTTTTCTCTGTTCTGTTTGGAGTATTGTAAGTGGGACACTCTGTGGCATTTGTATAGAAATGTCTTTCTTCTGGCGACTTCAAAATGCAGCCTATTGTTCTTAAAGTGCCCCCTTATTTTGCATCCTGAAACTGCCAGACCACATTTTTTCAGAGTCTCGTCTTTCAGCCGAAGTTATGTGTGACTTTTTCTTTGCATCCTAAAAATTTATACTGGCTTCAGTGGCTGAAATTTTTGTTGGTCTACCTGACACTGGTTTGGTTTCAACAAAATCCTTCATTCTTCACTTCTTAAATAGTTGAGTTGAAACACTGCTTATCAGCATCCTCAGTTCCTTGGATATCTTTTTATGTCCCTTTTCTATTTTATACAGTTGAATTACCTTTTCCTGTAGATCCTTTGGCATTCATTTTTTCTTTCCTCATGACTCTGAATCCAAAAACATCAGTGCAGCACTGGGTGAAGGATGCAAGGGTCTGTCAGGAGCTCAGAAACTCACTGACACACACACTGATTACAAGCAAATAGATCACAGGTGAGGATGATTACCTTTAGTAGACGTTTGTGTCAACTTGTGTGCATGTGATCAGGTCAAAACCACCAGGGGGTGTAAACTTTTGATCAGGCTCATTTTGTTTCTTTCTGCTCTTATTATGATTTTAAAAAGAGTAAACACAGTTGTTTGTTAATAAATGGCTAGCATGGAACCAACCAGGGATGCACCGAAATGGAAATCCTTGGCCGAAACCGAAACTCAAAATTGAGGGAACCAAGGTCTGTGTACTTTGCAGCCATTCGTTTTTCATCTTGGTATGGGCAAACCAAAAAACGGGAAACCATCTGATTCCCGATTGGATGACGAGAAACAAAAAAACGGGAAATGAAAAGAGTAAACGCAGTTGTTAGCTAATAAATGACCTTACCCAACCACTTACCATGAGTGAAAGAAAAGTTTTTTGTTATCTTTCATTTTCTCTGTAAAATGCTCAAGACATCATAAATTCTGCCAGGGTATTTGAACTTGTGAGCACAACTATATGTATAAAAATATGCATCTGTCTTATGTTTTTCCTGTGTTATAAAATCCAAAATATGGGAAGAAATTTGAAATTAAACATCCCCTGGTCCTAAAGTATTTTCTATTTAAAGACTGACCCATCAGCTGTTTGCATTCCCTCTTTTTATGTCTCTGCTCCGATTTATACTGTTTTTGGAAGACCGACTCACTCAGTAACCCTGATGCACGTTTTTTTTTAATATTTCGTTTTGTTTTGTTTTGTCCTCATGAATTCCTTTTTTGTTCTTTGCACTGTAGTTGATTCCTGTGTTCATCATCATCATTGACAGTTTGTATTTTTGTCAAATGTTCAATACAGTGAAATCAAACACACAAATGTCAGGAAATCAGAACAGTAGGTGACACTTTGACACTACGTTAAAAATACAAGGCATTATTTGCTCTGATCTTTTCAAACGAATAAAAACACGTTGGTGTGTGTTTATTTGGCCCTGGGACACCTGGTTATTGACCTATCCTCATCAGGACTTTTAAAGCTCATGTGAGGAGCCTTAGTTGACAATAAGGCATCAAAATGAATACTGCATTCAGGGACATTGTATGTTTTTTATGTGTCTGCTGAGAAGATACAAGAAAAGACAACTTTCAGATACACAATGTTCATTTAGTAGAATTTTAGATATTTCAAATAAAGGACTGAGTTGTTTTTCATAAGGAGATAATTTGTACCACTCATAAACGAGAGTGTAGAGCACAGCTCTAAACAAGGATAGTTGACAAAACCTGAAGTTGTGTAAAGGTGATATAAGGTGTGAAAAAAAAAAAACTAAAATACAGAAATCTAGGTATATTATTCAGTAAAAAGAATCCATGTTTGTACTCAGGTGGAAGTTTGAGTGTCATCTCATAACACGATGTAAAGACAAGGACCTGTTCTCTTTCTGCTTGCAGCCTCATATGTTCAGCTGAAAGTCAAAAAGCTGACGACACACACAGGAGAAATACACAGTGGCAAGAGATGGCAAAAAGCCATTTATTGAAATAATAAAAAGAAACTAAACATGAACATGTTTTTTTTTTCAATCAATCAAGCAAAATGTAACAGTTCCCACGTCTAAAAACAGTCAACACTTAGAGTCTGCCACAATCCTGCCTGGTCTGATCAGCAATCCCAGACCAAGGGCAGTTTTTTTTTTGTTCAGATCCATTTAAACATAAACCGTCAGACAGAGAAAAACTAAAATCCAACACTTGGTTTAGAAAATCAAATATATACACTTTTTCTTGGAGCATTTATACATGGCAGAAAAAAATCTAAGCAAGTAGCATAAAAGAACTCAATCTGTCAATCCAAAGATTTCAACAAAAATAAGACACTCACACAGATGCACACACAAACGCACACACAAACGCACTACCATGTAGGCAGAAACTGAAGCATGATGAAGCTGCCAAAATAGAACCGCATTGTCGCAAACGCTGACAGTGAAAAGCAGTGGGGTTTCTCATGGGACAGACAGGTCAGGGTGTCTGACCAGGACATGCCTGCACCACCTGAGCTCAGAGCAAGGGAAGGTAGGTGAGGGGGTGGGGGGTCTTACTCCCAACTGGACTCATTTCACTTCCACTCTGTACTCATTCAGCTCATCCAGGGCCCTTTGCTTCACATCATGGGTGAAAACTGTTCAGGACTAAAGCTTCCTTTAGAAATACAAATACATGAAGCTGCAGACTGTTAGGTGTGTTTTACTGTCTCTTTTTTGATTGAGTGCCCTCCCATTTAGTGTCGTAACATGAACTTATCTTGTGAGGACTCTTACAGGCTGGTAACTGTTTGTCTTAGACTGAAGTTTATCTCTCCACGAGAGGGTCAATGTTGATTTTTTACAGTCTCAGAATTCTGTCAAACCCATACTGCCAAGGACAATATTTACTTGTTAAAAAATAATTAAGAATTTAGGGGTATGGGGAGAAAAGCTGGGAGAATCATGAATGGTCTGTAACTTATGGTGGTTGTAAAAAGTATTTACAGAATGTAGAAGTGAAGTGGTGCAGGCCCTGTGTGATCAACTTTGATAAAGGCTTGAAACCTTGGCAGCACTGCTGGCTGAAAAGTGTGAGTGAAAATGCGCAAAAACTAGGTAGCCTCTGCTGTTTTCTTAAAACTGTATTTTTCTGTTAACTCGTACCTTTGTATTATTTACTTGGTATTATTACTTACTTACCGTAGGGGACATGGGGAAAAAACAGATCCAGAGGTTTTTCGCATGATCTTGCAAATGTTTCCTCGGTATAACACGTCAAAGGTGTTTCAGTGTAGAGAGTGGCCCTGTGAACTGGTGAATCCCAGCCGGCCATTACTGACATGTCTGGCTAAGAGTCATCAGTTAACCGGTCACTTTTTACTCCAAAACTCTGGTATCTCTGTGATTGTCAGAACTTGACAGAAGTTGACGACCTATTACAGTATTGTTTCTGTCTGTTAAAATGCAGTTTACAGTTTGAACCTAGTCTTTAAATCCGAATGAATGAAGCTACATGTTGCTTCCATTGCCAAAATGCATGCACATGACACAACTTCCAGAAAAATGTTTGCAAGATCACCCAAAAATAATTGTTTTTCATTCGTCCTTCCATGTCCCCTTAAGAGCTCAGTAGTTATTAGATGTTTTGACTGGCTGTAAAGCATTTAAAGGCATGGGAATAGCCATAGCAGCGCACAGTGAGGCAGTGTGACAGATTTTGGTCTGGCCTGAAGGGATGCTCGATAATATCAGCCCTTCGACATTATTGGCCGTCATTGGCTTAAAAATATAATTTCTGGAATTATCTGTTACGGGTTCATAACAACCAACGTCTGTTCTTTAGTTTTTTGCATTTCTGAGCCTGCATAAACAGCATAGGACGTCACAGGCATCCTTATGACATGTAACTGTTCAGCACTGTTGCCCACGTCATTGATGAGAAGAAAAATCACAAACATGGTGACAATATTGGGATTCCTGTTTTCATCTACAGAAATCTGCCTGCCTGCATCGCCATCAGGTGATATTGTTATCGGAAATTAAGAGTTGGAAAATATCATAATATTGGCAGAAAAGCCAATATCAAACATCCCTACTGGCCTGTCACCGTAGTGAGCCGTGTTTTGATTCCTACACCACTAGATTATATTCTGATAAGAAAAATACCCCAGCAATCTCAGAAAACAAATGAAAGACTCAAAAGGTGAGAATGAAATGTAAGTATGCTTATGGAAAAAATAAAACCTCCTCTCAGCTTATTCCAGCAATAGAAAACAAACCCCAAGAATTTCTGTTTGTTTGAATATGTAGTTTGATGATGATGTTCAGTGTTGAAACTGTTGTTTCCAGCTGCAGCTTACAGAACACTAAGTGCAAGTAATAGCTTATATCCTTGTGTTTTTAATCTACTCCTTGACTACATCCTCTCATCTTTTTATAGTCATTCCTGGCCTAAGAATGCCAACGAGGTGATGGCTGAAATGCCAAACAAAATCTTACTTGTGTGTGCATTCAGATTACACATCTCCGAGAGGATACTGCACTTTCATTGTATTCTGTGGTTTTCTTCTGCAGTGGAAGTGAAGTCAACTCAGCCAGGTCTGAAGCCGACCTAGACCCCTGATTTGAGGAGAGTAGAAGGCAGACTGGCACCGACTGGGTGCTGCGTCAGCACCCACATGGCTACGGGCCTTGAGACATGTCAGCAGCAGGTAGACATGGAAACAGACATGGAAACAGACATGGAAACAGACATGGAAAGAGACGACACACAGGACAGGGGACAAGTGGGGTGATCTCAGTGATCAGGAGGAAACAGACAGCAGTGAAGAAACAGCTTTCCTCTGAGGGCAGACGGAGGGAACAGACAGAGGCATCAGCACATGTAGCCTGAAGGTTCTCTGAAGCGTTGCTGGAGTTCCTTCTGTTGAAGGATGTGGTCTAGATTACAAGAAAACAATTACACCATCATAAATCTCAGCCTTTGAAATCACATGGAAACACCTCCCCTCAAAGTGACACACTGCTCCATAATATGTCCTGGGAAAGGAAACAGCTAATAAAGTATTGCTCAAGTGAAGGTAAATAGATCCTGGCGCTCCACAACAAAAATTTAACTCACAATGCCATTGGATGAGAGTTTTGGTGTCCTGTAGGTTCACTGGTTGATGCTTTGCTTATTTATCTGTGATTGCCAGTCATCGTCTCTATTAAGTGCTAATTCTATTGCTGAAATTGGCAGCTCAAACATTTCCAATCATATAAAATATATTACAACTCTTGCAACTTTCCAGAAGGTCTACATTTATACCTGCCAACATTTGACTTTGACAAAGAGGGAGGCAAATTCTATAGGACTTTTGAAGCCCCATTACAGGAAGCATGACCATCACTCAGGGCTTTCTGAAAGCAGCAACAAACATTGTTATTTGTTGTTGTTTTTTTGAAAGAGCGTAGATAGAGCAAAGAGTTTATTTTCTGCCAATTCTCCATGAACACATGAGAATCTTCCATTTCTGTTCATTTCCATCACCTGTGGTACCCTAAAAAAATTAGGAATCTGACGACAATGCTATTTCTTTAGTTTTTGGATTGGAATTTAAATGGTTTGTAGATGCCAGTCATTCAAAAACAAATGGTTTCGATCCCAATGTCAATCAGGAGAAATCACAAATCAGATGAAAAGACTCCAGTAGTAATCTGAAGTGTTGGCTGGTGTGTGCAAATTATGGGAGATTCCCTGGAAAAATGACAATACAGAAGGCAGGTGGGAAATAGGTGTGAAAAACAGGAATCCTATGACAGACAAGATTGTTGGTAGGTATGTTTACACTGTACATCCAATGAGATTTGTCTTTTAAAGACATAACTACCTCAAGGATATCATTGAAAAAGAGGCGACATCATGGGAGCCTATTCAGCAATCTGAGGTTGCTTTCAAACAAAAGCTAATGGCTTCGTTTTGAATGAGCAAAATTCCTCATGGACTAATTTTAGTCAGTGAATCAGGACATCCAGTCACAGGACACCAGGACCCTCTGTGAAGCTTTTGATTGGTTGACACAAACAGCATAATAATGATGGTGTAGCGACAGTGGAACTGGAGCTCAGCATGTATTTAAAAGCTTATGAGCCTGTGTGTTTTTTAGTGTGTATCTGACTAAATCACTCCCCCATCATGCCCTGGTTCCTTTGTCACTCATCCCTCATGTTTTAGTAGCTTAGCATTAGCTACACTCACTTAAGGTTAGCTTGTATTTCATGAGCTCCTCTTCCGTTATCATATTTAGAGTGACTCATTGGGTTGATGGTGGATGTGAGCTAACTTCACTGATGGACAGAGTTCAGCATCTGGTTCACAAACCTGTCAGGACCTTTCCCAGATGTCTGAAGCCACCATCACTGTAACAAAGACCTTCACCAGAGAGTGCAGACACAGAACTTTGAGAACCACAAGTGTTAATGGAGACTCTCTCTCACTGGGATGGGCTTAACCAGTGACCAAAACTCTGGAGCTAACAGCAGAAGTCTGTCAATCAGACCTGAGGTTTTCTTCATTCTAGGTGTGGCCCTGGGGGGGGGGGGTTACCACCAAACAAGCAGGAGCAACACATCAAGAATGAGAGTCATGATTCAGAGAGCTCATTTACGCTTTTCCAGTCTTCCTCGAAAACTTCCAGGACTCTCCTGGGCGTATTGTTAAGATCTGGATAGGTCACTGCGGCTCAGCCAGACATTTAAACTTCGGCATTTCTCTGTGGCTTTGGAGCATCTTCTCTAGGAGCATCCATTACAGAAACATTACTGTATGTTAAATGTGGGCCAGACCAGTAACACTAACTGGGCTTAACAATACCCCCATGGTGAGCCTTTTAGTGAATTCATGACTTCAGTTGTCCGTCCACCATCGTAGTGCATTTTGCTCTTGTTGCTCCAGACTTTGTCAGGACTATACAGCGTACTTAGAGTAACATTTGCTGTCTTTTTTTGATATACCAGCTTTTTTAATCAGTTGCTCCTCATTTATCTGTGCTCAGATGTAACATTTTGTTCTTTTGACTGTCTGTGTTTAATGTTCATGAAAGTCCAAATCTGGAAGGAGAAGGGACAATTTCCTCATGCTGTCATTTATTTTAATATCAAAAACTGTCTTCTTGGTTTTTTCTTTAGTTAGATTTTCACTGTCAACTTTACATCCCTTCATTGATACAGATAGTCATTTCAGCCTCAGGGAACAGTGCGGTGGGTCCATCACTTCTTAAAGGGGGGCTATTAGTCTTCATCAATCTGCTGAGGCTTTTCTCCTAAACATGGGACACCTTTTGAGTCTCTCTGGCTTGTTTGATGCTGTACAGCCACTTGATAACTCTTGCGTTTCGCTCCACAGCTGAGATGCCATAGGGAACCCGCTCCCCAGCCTCCTCCTCCCCGTCTTCCTCTCCGTCTGAAAGTCCTTCATTGGAGGATCGCCTAGACTGGTCGCAGTCAGAGGAGATCATAGAGGCTGATCGAAAGTTAAGACTGACAATGTCTGAGTTGGCCCGAGCAAAGTTCTCTGGACCGACTGCCTCCAGTTCTTCAGGGTCAAGGCCGCAGTAGTTAAAAAAGCGTTCCACATCAGCTCCAGCTCTGGCGTACCGATCAGACAAGTCTGATTTGGACCTGTGTAGGGACGAGCGGCGGGCGACTGAACCGCCAAGCTCCAGCTCCAGGTTTGGTTCCACTGACATGGTGGAGGGGTCTGCAAAATCACAAGGCAGCGACTGAGGGGTGGTGTTGTCGCAGAGTGAGGGGGATGGAGTCGGCCGTGGGGGAGGTAGAGACAAGGAAAGTGCAGGTGGAGGGAGGGAGGCAGGGTTGGGTTTAGGAGGGAGCGGGGGAGCTGAGGAGCTGCTGGACCGGGCTGTGCGGAGCGGCTTGCCGTTGCACAGTCGTAGCAGGTCAGAGGAGGAGTGAGAGGTGAGCAGAGGTGGCAGAGGAGAGCGTGACCGATCAATGACTCCTTCACCTCTCTCATCCAAGACTCGTCTGCTGAGGTTGAGGTTTGCTCCCAGCTGTGGGCTGCGACGGCCTGTGCTGTTGATGGGAGGGACCTTCAGAGAGTGGGAGAAGGATCGCAGGGAGTGGGAGGTGCTGGGACTGGGTGCTGAGTCGGGGGGTTGTTCATTTAGTGTCATTGTAGATCGGTACGTCAATGGCATCCTATGGAAGGAGAACGAACACACATAAGATGGGGAAGCCAGGAGCATATAGAAACTTGAATCACATCATCTGGTTAACAAGCATTGTCAAGTCTGGGTGCTTCAACCAAAGGGGAGGGTTTGTAAATGCATCAAAGACACACGAAGCTCTGATCCCTTAGGACAGGCAGCTTTGAACACTTGTGTGAACTGTGCAAGGAACATGTCACTCCACTGGTGATGGAGCGCTGTCCTGCCTCTGATGACTCTTTTCATACCTTGCTGCTGTCTCTGGTCTCCTTTAGTTCAAAGACTTCACAAACACCCAACTGTTGACCCTCAGTCCACATCAGCCATCCCAACTGCAAAAATGGACATCATGCAAACAACCAAAGCCTTCAACTTCTGTTACAGAGGTGTGTAGAGCTGCCTCTTAACAGCTGATGAGCTAACAGCACAATAAGGATCACTGTGCAGATTCCCAAAGGCTGGTGCTGAGGGACCTTTTGATAAAAATCTAAACTTTCCCCAGACACAGGACTTTGAACCACGTTTTTTTCTCTCCAATCAGTTAGTGCTGGACAGACACAGAATTTTAACATTTTCAGTTTTGGGTTCCACCACAAAATTTTTGTTCTCGAACTGGTTCGAACCATAGTTAGTAGGTGTAACAACACTTTCTAATGGGCTGTTATTTCTCACAACAAACACTACAGTTCCACAGGCCTGATCATTATTACGGGTTGACATTAAGGTCAATTTGCTTTTGACCTGGAGGGCAGATGTTCTGATTTATTTACAGACCAGAAGAGAGAAAAAAATAATTCCTACACACAAACTACCCTATCTTTTCTATATTAATTTACTTGTATGTTGGCATAGATCAGCAGATTTGGCAAAAGGTTGAATTGTTTTCAGCATTATATCCCAGCCAGCCAACTCCAGCCTTCTCACCACTGTCACCAGAACTTCCTATGTCCCTTTTTGATATCTTGAGCCACTTTTCCGGCTTTTGATCAGAGGTTTTCGGAATATTTTACTGGTAAAATGGGAGCGAAAACACCTGCACTGAAACCCTTGTTCAGTTGTTTAATCTGATCTTTTTAGTGAACTGGTGGGACTGGGGGAGAGAGAGCAGCAGGGCTGTTTGCAGCGATGCCTTTCATCCACAACACATGCAAAACACGTGCAGAGGGACAGAAATAAAACAATCACTAAAGCAGTCCATTGCGACAGAATCTCACACTTACTACTGACAAAACAGTTAACTGTTGTATGAAAACAACATGTTCATGTGTTTATATATGTTTATTTTTAAAAGTATTATTTGAACTTGCCCGAGTGGGCCAGTGGAGTGTGTAGACAGCTGACCTGGAGCCTTTCAGTTGCACATCCAGGCCAGTTATAATGTTGAGCTTGACAAATTGCATCACTTATCACAGCCCTCTGCTGATAAAGCTGCTGTAATTGTATTCGTATAGTGCCTACATTGCTTCCATCGTGATAATCTAGATATATTACAATGTATAAATTTGGGGGACTGCATATGGATAGTTCTTGATCCTTTCTCATGGGCAGTATTCTCCCTAATCTGCCAGGTAGCTGGTGCAGGTTTGTGCCAGCCACCTGTCACATGATGGAGTGAAACAGAAAGTGGATGCATTTGGACTACATGCCCAACAAAACAGACATTTCCTGATCCAAAAACATACCCATATTAACCAGTTTCTATTTTTTAATGTTCTTATTCTGTCGCAGAACATTAATAATTCAAAAGTATCTACTCTTTTTTTTTTTGGTTTTCACTCTGTGATCTGGTGCTTGGAACACTCCCAGCCTCACTCATGCTAGAACCTGTAATATGACTGACTGAGCATTTAATTGCCCTTTAAACTTCTCTGTGAAGCATTTTAAGTGTAACAGTCACACACCATCCCCCCTGTTAAAGTAAATCTAACAGGCGTGTTGGTTTAAGACGGGAGAAACTACAGCATATTCCTTTACCCTGATGGTGTCCAACTCCTGGCCGTTCCCCCTGATGACCTCATCAGGACTGCACTCTTAGCTCCGCCTCCTAATCCCTCGGACCCTGCTCCTGAAGAGGATGATGAGTTGAGCAGGTTTTTGAGAATCTCCAGGTTTAAATTCTCCCGTTTGCTGCTGCTGCTTGTTGCACATGTGTCTGACTTGGCATTGTTATTGGACGCTTTGAAAGGAATCCCGCCTCCATGACCTCCTCCGACAATACCAGAGCCTCTCTTAAGAAGGGGATGATTGACAGGAGGCTTTGCCAGCACAGGCGGTTTGATTGGCTCCTGCTTGGCGTTGATGACTTCTTGACTCTTGACATACTTGGCCTTGTCAGCTTCCAGTCTCTCCACAGCACTGAGGCGCTTTGGGTTGGGCTCCACCTGGGCAAAGATCAGTAAAGGTGTCAGAAAGCGCCACACATCCTTATTCAACACCTTCTAACATCCCTCTGATGAAAGATTCCATATCTGGTCAAGAAATACCAATTTCAAATGCACAGAACTAGCAAAGACGACTTTGTCAACGAACCACATGACATAGAAGAAAAAGCTGAGTTTGCTCTTTTTACCTGCACTACAACCTTATTTGACAGTCTGCTCATAAATATTGGTGAGTAAGATTTAGAGTGGTGCAGGTAAATTGATGACTATTTTACCACAGAACTCTATGTAGCACAAACAACACATTAAGATCAACATGTGTAGCACAAACAACACAATGTATGAAATATGAAAAAGAAAAACAAAGGTGGAGATAAATTAATTCATTATGACTGTGTTCTTTTCATTCAAACCAGGGGAGCATTTGTTCCATATCTATTTTCTATTACTTTTTTGGCAAACTGTTCTGTTCTGGTAGTTTATTCAAACAAAAGAGTTGAAAATAAAGTGGAAATGATAGTTCAGCCAATCAACAAGTTTGTATCTACAGATAGTCCAGTAGTTCTGGTCCTGTAGGTAGCAGGTGTTTGATACCATCTTCTACATAACATAAATACTATGTGGGTCACACATAGTATTTTCTATGTATTGTGTAGTATTTAGTATGTGCTGTGTAGTATTTTGTATATACTGTGAAGTTTATATTTGATTAACCCCTTAACTATATAAGTGACTTTTGCGTTATGTACAAATGATGGTGATATATTTGCAATAATTAATAATTGTGCTATTTTGTGAACTGAAATTAAATTATTTGCCAGCCAAGCTGTTTCACTTGTACTCCTTAGGCTCCACAGATATTTCAGTAAGATATTCAGTTTGAAAATATGGAGTTAGAAGTGTCTCAAAATTCACAAATGCACACAGAAGGATCCAGAAATGCACATACAACAATCCACAAATGTATTTCAATGTGCACACAAATATATATTCTCTTGAGCCTTGCTGCATTTGTGTGTGGATTTTTGAGACTCCCCTGATGTGCTTTGATTCACAAATGTCTGTAGCCAATCAGATGTCTTGAACAATGGCTCTTGAACAATCTGCAATACAACATTTGGAAAATGTGTCAAAAAAATGACACCGCTTTTAGTTGTGATTTACATGTGATGTCTCTGTTGTTAGCATCTCTGTATGCACAGATGTAATGCTAAGTGATCTCAGTGAAACAAACCCTCGAAGCTTTGCTGCTGTGATTGGCTAAATATGAGGGAGACATCTGATTGGCTAGAGTAGCTGTCAGCAACCTTTTACACTCATAGAGCTATTTTGACCTAATTTCCACGGAAAAGAAGACACCAGGAGCCACAGATACTTTTTTTGACATCTAAAATGAAGACAACACTGTATACGATGATTTTTTTGTGTTGTGTTTTTTTTTACCTTTGGATGAAAGTCTTGATGAACGAACGGTGTTCTGGCAGACATATACTGGCATTAGGAGAATGTGATGCATTTTGAGCGACAAAAAAAATATAATTTTTCTGTAATAAAGTCACATGGTCAACATAATGCAATGCCTCTTTAAGGTTGCTTAGGGTAATGCGTTTTGTCTCACGCTGAGGGACACTCATCAAAGGTGGGCTGAGATAGGCTGCTCAAACACCCTTAGCTTACAGTGTTGGGGGTGTAAGACTTAAGCTTTTGTAAACAAAAGCTCCTCTTTACACCTGCAGCTCCGGTGGGAGTTTATACTTAAAGAGCACTGGTTCGCTCATTTCACAGTCAATCCAAAAGGGATTTTGCCTCAGACAGATCATCCAATCATCATGCAGAAGCTGAGCCCGGGCCAGCCCACTCATGAGCCCACTGCCCCATAGACCCCCAGAGACGCTGAGCGTCCGATGGGCGTGACAAAGCTCAGCATTTATCCAATAGCCATCCACTTTCACGTAGTAGAACAACCCACTCTACGCTTCCACATGGAATTCTGTTGATGCTGAGTGTCCATCTGTGTAAATCACTGTGGAGCTGCGGGGATGATAGAGAAGGTAGTGGTGTCGGTTTCCTGTGAGAAGCAACTGATTCTCAACCAGAGATGAACGCATTCCGGCGCATATTAAGTCAATAAAATGAACACACAACGGAATATGTTTCAACATTATTTTCTTTTTTTACATTTTAGGGAAAGCTGAGCTTCTAATGCAGTGTAAACAGGAAACGGGGAGAGAGCAGCTGTCTGCAGCGGGGCATATTACACCCGCATGGGGGAACAGACATAAAATGTTTGCAGAAGCAGTCAATAAGACGCACTCTCACTCTGATAACTGACAAAATAACAGTGTGCTATCCTATGGGAATGACGTGTTTATATGTTTATTTTCAAAAGCACTATTGCAAGTGACCCAAGCAGGCCAGCGAGAGCTCAGTCAGCTGCCTGGTATCTGTGAGTTGCGCATTTGGGCCAGTTGTAATGTTGAGCCCTGCAATATTCCCAAGCCACGCGGAGCTGCAGCATCAGGGTGGAAGAGCTGCATGCGGCCCCGAAGCCGCGGGTTGCTGACCCCAGGGCTAGAGCCATTTGTCTGTGCATTTGTGAATCGAAACAAGTCTGGGGAGTCTCAAAAAACAACACACAAATGCAGCGAGGCTCACAACTATATATTTGTGTGCGTTGAAATACATACAAGGTTCTGCCATTGTTGCTTCTTCTTTATGTCTCATTCGAGCAATGGATCAGGTAATATCATAGTTTAGCCCCCATAGTTTCCTGTGGTACTACTCCATTTGGCCCTTATCCATAAGCTTTATCGAAACTTGCAGAAATACAGACAAAATGAACACAGAGTACATACAAAAGGTTCTGTCTGTATCTGGGGCTGCAGTTTATGTTGAGCATCAATGGGCATTAAAACTGTACTGTTTAACTCATAGGCTGCCATTGCAACCAAATGGCTGCTGAATGTCAATAATGTTTTTCAATGGGGTGGACTGGCAGATAGTGTGGTGGAGCTCGTTCATCAATATCAGGCTTTTAAACTGGTGTACTGACAAATTGACACCTGTGGGTGGCAGCAGTGCTCTCTTTGGACGAGAGATCAGCAAAGATTATAAGAAGTGATGACAGAGAGACAATGGCAGACGTTGCTAGTCAGAAAAGTTCAGGCAGCTCACACTCGAATAGAATATGCGTTGTAAAAGTGAGAAAGAACAACAGAGATCATGGAGAAAATCATGGATGGAGCTTTGGAGACGAGTGCTAAAAAGCAATAAAAGCTCAATTTGAATGTTTTCTGATTAGAAACGGGATTTTTTTTTGGCAAAACCAGCCTGGCTTCTAATGCTGGTTCAGAAGGGAAAAAAAGGTAGACAAACTTTTTTCCTGATGTAAGAATCGAGTCTAGTCTTTGTTTTTGTCATTTTAGTATTAACATAGTCATAGAAAATTATGCTTTTCTCCAAGGATCAGTCAAAATGCTCTCTTACGGCTAGAAGTATGGTGCTCTCTGCTCTGGAAATGACTCGCAGCCAATGAGTGATGAGCATGGGTGCAAATAGCAGTTATTCACTTTATTTAATTCTGATTCTGATTCTGATTATTTTACATGTCCTAATTCACATAGCCAAAGGCACAACGAGTCGTAGAGTTTATTATAACTTTTTGAAATTCATCAGAGTTTTTGTCTGTTGGAGTTGTTCTGCTTACGATCTGCTGAGAAAGAGGGCAAAGCCACCTGGACCCAGAGAAGCTAAGGTTTTCTTTTTACATTTCTAACAATAAGTTTCAAAATGTCCCTGTTTCATTTTAGAAAGTCTAACTTTTGAGCCTTTTGTTTCCCCTGTCTTAACTTTTCGTAAGTTGTTGTGTTGCCATCAATAAAACATGGGTTTGTAATGTTTACAAATCATTGCATTCTGTTTTTTTTCCCCCAAACAATGGGCCTCATTCACGAATAAATGCGTAGTAACGTTCTTAGTAACTCCCCGCAGGAAATGAGCAAATACGCAAAATCACCGTCGGATTCATGACACATGCACACCAGCCGTTTTTGTTCGCACCACCGTGCGTATATTAGTGAATCTGAATCATTCTACATCGACAGGTGCGTTCCCGCATCCCGAAATTAACATAAACCACTCCCCAATTCATCCATATAAGGACATCTGTTCAGAGGTTCAGAAGGAGGGGCATTCCTCCTTTACATCCGCGTTGTCAGCGTCAACCTCACAGCTCGTTCTATCGATGCCTCAGCGGAGACTCGTCTGCAGACGCGCGTCCCGACCGGAGAGGAGATAAATGATCAGCTGATTCTCCTGGTGCTGTGAGGGAGATCGTACCGTGTACCCGTGTACCCGTAACATAAACGACACATTCAAACAGCTGCTGGATATTTTTGCAAACAGGTAAATGAATCTGAGTGAACAGCTGAGCTGTGCGCGCGTCATTCGCTCAGAAAATGTAAAAAGTCATAAAAAGACGCAAATTACCTAACGTCTTCATTCAGTTTGCACAACTTTATGAAACTGTTTGTCAGAGCAGTCGACGATTTAATCAACATAAAATAATGTGACATTCTGATATGCACAATATCATTTTTTTAATCTAAACTAAGTATTTCAATTTAAGATTTAATATTATAAGCATGATGAGGATGAAAATGTGTCAGTTTCATCAATATTTCATAAATTTAGTCAATGCACAGTTTTTATTAATGAATTCTGTTTAAAGCTTTTTTCTTTTACTGAAAGTAGTTTTAAAATGTTATGTTTTTAGTTGAAAGAGTCTGTGTTTTAAGTTATATAGACAGCTGATCATTCATTATTTGTGCCTACTCATGGTCTGAGGAGGTTCTACATTTGTTCGCAAAGTAAGAAGAAATTCAGGTAAAAAAACTTTGATGAATCACAGGTTTGTGCGTCAAACGTTCGTACGCATGATTTAGGCACGAATTTGTGCGTACGAACGTTTTGTGAATGAGGCCCAATGTCCCAACTTTTTGGAATTAGAGTTGAAGAGTGGTGCACACTGAAACTACACTTGGGGAGACTGTGCAGGAGGGGGGACAGTTTGGACAAATCAGTGTTTCCTGTACACCCTAAAAAATAAAACACAGGTGATTCCATGATGTATCAGTACCTGTCTCCTGAAGTAGTCAGGGCCCTTATTTAGGATGCGGAGGGGTACAGCAGAACTGAAGGGTGTTGCTGGGCCAGCGGCCTTGCTATCTGGCAGGGCTGGAGCCAGTGTCTCTGTCGGCATGGCAACGAGGCGACTGGGGTGGTCGGCCGTGGTGGCAGCGGGTGCTGGGGGGCTGACACAGGGTGGGGGCAGCAGGAAACCCCCAAAACATGAAGACGCAAGTTGGAGAAGAGAGATTCTAGAAAGAGATGAACCCCCTGGCCCTCCTCATGGCTTGTGGGACCCGGTGGGACCCTGTGGGTCAGAGCTGGATTCTGGGCTGGGGAGCCAGTCAGGTTCTGTTTTCAGGTGAACTACAGCATTTCCTGGTGGGGTGGGGGGGGATAATCTGGATCAGCCACTTTCAGAGTTTTACTGAGAGGAGTCTGGTCTGTAGTTCCACTGACCTGTTCATTAACCATGATGGAGGGAGGGATGCAGAGAAGAAGAGAGTGCTGTGCAGACACAGAGAGTTCTGGGTGTGCTTCAGTGCAGTGGTGTGGATGAGTGCCTTCACAGGGCTGATGGAAACACAGAGGATGGTGGGAAAGAAAAGTCGGGCTGCCTCTCCACCCTGGCTCCAGCTCTCCGTTCAGTCCGCCACACGCTCTGAACACAAAGCAAAGACAGGACCCAGCCAATAGGGTTAGAGAGAGGATATGACATCATACACCTAGCAACAATAGCAGGAATAGCAAGAACTAAGAAACACACACACACACACACACACACACACACACACACACACACACACATATTCACACAGACCTGAGGGGCTTGATAAAGAAAGATGCTTCAAACACAGATGTGATGGTTGTTTAAAAAGAACACTTATTCTAATTCTAATCTTCAAGCCTGTTTCTGATATTAACAGAGAAGTTTTCCTGGCTTTGAATCTGCTCTCTGTACCCCCTCTAGCTCAAATAACCAACAGGTAGAAAACATTGTGGGCTCAACCCGAGGTAGTGGAGGCAGCAGGTGTTCGTGTTTGGACTTATCTCTACTTTCATTTCTTTCACTTCTGAGATCCATTCCCTCCCTCCCTACATGTGCTATAAGCCGAATATGAGCTGGTGAGCAAAAGAATCTTACAGCAAGTGTCTAAATCCAACAACGGGCTTGATCAAGTCTTTAAACTCTGGGTCTTTCACCCAGCTGTTGGAAAATTTGCATTCGCCCATAACGATGACACCGAAGCAAGTCAAAAGCTATGGTCAAAACCCAGTCTGTAAGTTATCATGTTGAGCTTAGCATGCATGTCAAACAATGCATAACGCATGACGTTGGGATCAAACAACCGGCAAAGTTGAGACTTTAGGATTGTGATGAGGATCATTGATTATGTGCAGAGATATGCTAAAATTTCACATTTAAACAAACTTATGCGACTTTTACAAGGAACAATTTCAATTGGAGCGCAACATAGTCTGAAAAAACAATACCAATTTTAAAATATATATATATATATATATATATATATATATATATATATATATAAGACCAAATTTAACACGTTTAATGGCCTTATATTTGGCCATTTTGATTTATCACCTTTACTTTATATACATGCTGTTTTTCCTCTATTCCTCCTCACATTTCTCCTTTAGTTCTCCTTCTTATTTCTCTCTTTTGTTCCTTTTCAATATTCATTTAAATTTCTGTGAAGCACTTTGTAACATTGTTTCAAAAAGTGCTGGTTAAATAAAGTTGTAATTATCTTTATGTAGGCTGGGAAAAAATTGGCTTCCCCTTCCCCTTGAAAGACCGGCAGCAGCCACTTATCCAGACCAAGGAAAAGAGACAATTTATGGTCGTCAAAACCAAACAACAGCACACCAGAACATAGGTACCTCCACTTTTGCAAGTTTTATCTTTACCAGGAGAGAGGTCTGCACAAGTATCTTTAGATTTAAAACACTAAGACTGTTTTTGCACTTTGCAGAAATGCCTTCATTTTTTGACAATACAGTACAAACTTTATATATTTAATAGAATACAATATCACATTGCTAAATGCATTTATTATCATGGGGACATATTTTAATATTGAAACCTTTATTTTGGAAACAGTACTGTAAAAGCTTTGTGATTTGTATTTACATAATACTAATGTGTTTTGAGTTAAGAAATACGTACTCCAAAATAATCCATAATCTGTATGTTTATTTTTAATCAGGGAAAAAGCCTCATTGCACCATTTATCTGAATCGCAAACGCAAATGGCAATACTTTCCACGATAATCGCAATCACAAAATTTTTCCCATATTGTGCAGCACTAGATGTTAATGTTGTATGAGTTGTTGTGTATTTTGGAGTTATGAGGTTCAGTGATTGCACCATCAAGATGGGCGGTTTTGTAGCCAGTGTGTGTGTGTGTGTGTGTGTGGGGCGTCCGTGTGTTGTTTTCTGCGGGTGGGAGAAGCGTTTGTCCAAGTAGCTTCGAGAGCTGACCTGAGTTGTATTTGGCATTGTTATGGTAGGTAGTAACTGGGTTTGAGTAAATAAACTATTGGCATCAAAACCTCTCAGTGGCCCTCATTCATAAAACATGTGTATGACCAAAAAATGGGTGTACGCTCATATCCATGCACTGATCAGTTTTTATCAATCTGAGAATAGGCGGAGGGTACGCTCAAATCCTACACCAGGTCTGAGTTTGCATATGCAAATTTAATGTCAGACAAAAACATGGTGTAGCGAGAAAAATCTGTCTGTGATGCAGAATTATTGCAGCATATGAGTGCAGACCCTTTTATTGGATAGACAGAGGTTCACAGATTAATATTTAGATTGTTAAATTAGACATGGCAACAAAAATGTATCTGAAATTTCAGTCCTTTCATCAATATCTGTGAAATACATCGCATATTCAAAAACAGCGGGAGCTGTCAGCTTATTTCTTTGTCCACTGTAAAGTCTGCAGAGAACATCCAGAAGATGCTGGATCAAACTTTTAGAGTCTATATATTTTTAAGAGGCCATATTCATCATAGGATTCACAAGAAGATTGCTGATTCACTCCAAACAATATCATCATATGAATCTGAACTGTGTACATTAATTTGACTATTTAGTAACAAAAGATGTTCATTTAACATGTGATCACAACCAATCAGCTTGTTTGGTGTTATAAATAGCCATAAAACTATGGTCTACACTAGAGCCCGACCGATATGGGATTTTTGGGGCCGATACCGATACCGATACTGGGAGCAAAAAAAAGGCCGATATCCGATATATCGGCCAATATCCGATAAACTGGCTCATATCCGATATATCGGCTGATACATGAAACAAGAACATTAACATACACAGGATATATACTGTACATGAAGACAAATTGTTATAATACCCAAAGTGTGATTCGAGACAAAGGAGCAGAACACAAAAAATTAAAACAAGGAACTTTAATCACAAAGTTGTCAACATTAAGACTGTAAACCAACTGATAAATAAGGTAAACTGTAACTGTAAACAAATTGGTGGTGTTTTTAGTCTTGCTGGTGCTGGAGCCCTGGCACACAGATGTTGAAACCAACACCTGACAGTCCTTAGAGAGGTGGCTCCACACCTTTCTCTCCCCCCTTTTGCCTGTGTAATGAAAACATGGATTTAGTGCATTTTGGAAATAAGCACAGAATTTGACTTTAGTTGACAATTTTTAAATAAAAAAAGTGGCTGTATTCAACTTAAAGTGATAATACTCAAGCTAATGGGAGGTGTTTCAAACTAATACATTATGTATTTTTAAAAAGCTCATTCCCAAAAACATCTAAGAAATATCAACTAGTAATATTTAGTAGCTTTTGAAAAGTTCCATCTTCCATTTAGTGCAAGGAACTGAACTTGATTTTAGGTAATAATGTAGCTGCTTTCAAAATAGCAATAACTAAGATCACTACAAAAGGATTCTCAAATTAATGGAGGACATGGGAGTTAACGGTTAAATATATCGTTGTTTAATAATGATGCCACTTAAACGACGTTAAAACACCGTATTATAGTGTTTTATTAGATAATGGTTGACGTATGTATTACCAGGAGTGTTTATCACTGTTTATTTCACATAAAAGCAACTTACACGACGTTAAAACGCCATATTATGGTCTTATAATAGATAATGGTGGACTTGTGAATTAACAGGAGCGTTTTTCAGAGTTTATTTCACAAAAAAGCAACTTACACGGTGTAAAAACGCTGTAACGCGCTCTCTAAAACTTCTGTGAACAAACATGTCCTGACCATAGACTGTATAAAACATGGACGTAGTCTCCGTGACGTCACCCGTCTGTTACTGCAGCTCCGTTTTGAGGCTAAACGACGGGCGCGGCCATATTGGAAATGGGACAAGTGACGAGTGCCCAAACTCACAGCCATTGGGCGCCCGTCAGTCACGTGATCTGTGATGTGGCTCTGATTGGGTAAGCTCTTAGTCCTAATATCTTCCAAACGGCCGAGTTAGAAAAAAATTCACCCCCCTCACAGTGGGAGCCGTTAGCAAAATTAGCGATCCAGACGGGAGACAGAGTTTGTACCAGGCTTTAAATACGCCGATCACGGCTCTGAAAATGGCCTTTTTCCCGTCTGCTAGTACAGTACTTCCGGTGCTTCTGGAGCCAGCCTCAAGCGGTCACTTGAGGAACAGCAGTTTTTTAGCACTTCCGTGTTGTCTCATTTTTTCAGACCGGAGGTTGCCGCTCGGTCCTGACATGTCTTCACAGCTTGTTTACTCCAGAACATTTTTTTGTCATGGAGCACTAAAGTTAAGAGTTATATTGTTTACAAAGTCACAGCTTACCATGGAGTGAATAAAATAGTTGTTTCTGTCGCCGTTACTTCTGTCCTCTTCTGCAGCGGCTGAGTGTGAGTGGGCGAGAGGAGGAGGGGCTGCAGGGGGAGGGGCCAGGTACTCGGGATGAGAGCAGCATGCAACCAAATATAAACAACGGGGCAGCAACGACAGCTTCTCCACACAGAAAAAAAATGTATATATCGGCTACATAATGGTCGATGTTGATCAATCGGTGACACGCTATAATCGGCCCGAATAGTCGGCCAACCGATAAATCGGTCGGGCTCTAGTCTACACGTGCGATATTGCGCACAAGCAACGCTGTTATTGGCCAGGCTACAAAATTACATCAATAAAATCAACAAATTTATTTTTCGATTGAACAATTTGCACATTGTCCTAAATGTGGAAAATGTTCCACTAGCTGCATTGGACACAATGCAGGCTCATCTGTTCCTTTTACTTCAGCCTGAAACAGTTGCAGATCTGGTGCACTTATCTCTCTCTCCTCAGTCTGTGACGTGTTCAGGAGAGAAGAGGGGTAAAATAAAGTTGTTTCCCAGTCAAAACAAGAGACTTGACAGCTGAGATGTTAATCTTCAAATAAGGATTGCATTTCAATGTTGTTGTACATTTTACAAAAACAATATATTCTTTTATCTGGTAAATTGTAAAATCCTCTGTTGCTCGTCCCTATTCAGGGCTGCTCTTTGGCACCAATCCTATGGACAGGATTCCTAGGTGCAGACAAATGGCGGTGGGAGTCAGGTTCAGGGGCCTAAGGATCACATGCCTGCTATTTGCAGATGATGTGGTCCTGCTGACTTTGTCAAACTCTGACCTCCAGCTCACACTGGGGCGTAGAGTTTGCAGCCAGGATGAAGATCAGCACCTTTAATTTTTAGGCCGTGGTTCTCAGCCAGAAAAGACAGGACTGCCCACACTCCCGCGCCCACTGGGAGAGAGAGGTTTTGCCCCAAGAGGTGGAGTTTCAGTATCTCAGGGCCTTGTTTATGAGTGAGGGGTATGGGGTAGGGATGAGTATGGAGCAAGAGAGTGACGGATGGACCAAGGCATCAGCAGTGATGCAGATGCTATACTTGTCTGTTGTGATGAAGGGGGAGTTGAGCCAGATGGCAAGGCTCTCAATTTAATGATCAGTGTAGGTCAACTCTCACCTACAGTCATGAGCTGTGGGCAGTGACCAAGAGAATGACAGTGACAAAAGAAAAGACCGTGGGTACAAGCTGTCAGACCTGCAAGGTGTCTGGTAGGGGTGGAAAAAAATATTGATACAACAAAATATAGTCGTTCTTCCTCGGGCAACATAAGTATTGACACGCTGTCGCCAAATATTGATACTTTAATGAATATAATAAGGCACTCTAAACCCTGCCAGATCCCCTGTCAGTCGCCATTTCCTCAGCGTCACTGCTCAATGTCTCCACACAGTGGCGTTAATCACATGAGTGAGGGAGACGTGAGTCGAAATCAATTGGCTGAAGAAGAATTTGTACAGGTACAATGGCGGGCAGCAACACTACCATTAGTGACACTCCATCCATATTTAAGTCCAAAGTGTGGATCCATTTCTGATTTCGCAACATTGAAGGAACAAGCAAGTCGACAAAGACTATGCGATATGCAAGAACTGCCTCATAAAAGTGAAGTACACAGGCAACACCACAAACATGCAAACCTACCCTCAACACCACCATCTGGAGTTCTACAGTGTACAAGACAAAACTTAGTTTCTCGTCCCCACCGGCCATCAGCATAACAACGTCCATCACTGCATTCATTTGCAAGGACCTCCGCCCTTACGGTGTGGTCGAAAATGAAGGATTTTGAAAAATGCCACACATTGGAATCAAGGGAGGAAATACCATGCAGAAAATATTTCACAGAAAAAGCTCTCCAGCTCTATATGACGACACAAGAGGAAAGGTGGAGAATGCTCTCAAGTCTGTGGAGAAAGTTGTCGTCAACTGCAATGGATGGACTTCAAGGGCCACGGGGTCCTACGTTACAATTACTGCCCATTTTATTGATGATGAGTGGGAGATGCACTCCTTTGTGCTACAAACAAGAGTAATGCACGAGACTCACACCGGCGCTGATGTGGCTGAGATTCCGCAGAAAGCCATGGAAGAGTGAAAGCTGCCTGAAAAAGAGCCAGCTGTGGTTATTGACAACGTTGCAAATATGACTGTAGCTGTTGAGTTGACTGGATATCAACACATTCGGTGCTTTGTGCACATTCTTGATCTCGCTTCGCAGCGTGTTTTAAAACTGACAGCTGTTGCTCGATTGCTGGCGAAAGTTCAGAGGATTTGCGCATTTTTCCATAGAAGCACCATAGCTGTGGATGTACTGATGAGACACCAGAGGATACTCCTGGAAACAAGTTCATAACAGATGTTGTCCGGGTAACAGCGACTATGAGATGCTCTCCAGCAGCCCGCCATTTACCATTCTACAATTCTACAATATCATTTAGCAGACGCTTTTGTCCGAAGTGGCATACAGTCATGAGCAATCTCTTCATGTGACTGAGGCAGCTGGCATCGAACCTGCAACCCTTCGATTGCAAGTCCATGACTCTGCCACTGAGCCACAGCCACCCTCCGCAGTGCTCTTATCACCTGAGGTAAATTATGGATTATATATCGTGCTAATAATAAAAATTAAATATCTGATTTGTGTCTGTATATTAATGAGGATGTTATAAGAGAAGTTTAAATTTAAATATAAATATAAATCTAGGATTTTTAATTCAATTACAATTCATTTGATAAAGGATTAGCTTAGGTGGGTTGAGTTTTACTGTGTCACACAGAAATATAACAACAGTAATAACAATCAATCATAGGTCTTTTATGTGAATTTGTCATTAAAGGTGAGAAAGACTGTGAGTGACTGGAGCCTGACAGACAGACATCTCAAATAATGGAAAGATTGTCCAAGCTCTTGGAGATTATATCTCTCCAAAGCTCTTATCATGCCTATCCGTGGTTTCAGTAACAGCAAATCATGTACTGGTAACAAAAGATTAGTTCTTGATTCCAGCCCCACAGAGACACTGCAGAGCCATAAGAGAGGCTGTAAAGCAGAAAAAACCTTGAGGACTAATTGGCACTGTCCGAGTTAAAGTTTTATTTTGTCAGTGATGGGCTTGGAGTCTGAAGTTTATTTCTTGCATACATGAACTTTTCCATGGTGTTCTAATTCACTGACAAACATCTGTATATTTGAGATAGAACTCCGGCCTTAAAAGCACCAACAAACAGGATGACAGCCAATAAAAGTTAGGACAGCTATCTACATTTTGATCCTGATAATAATTAAGTTCTCGGAATCTCAGATCACCTAATGAGCAAAAACACTGGGGGAGAGAAGTGTCCAGATGCACCATAACACCATATCAGCCATGTCTTTATGAAGCTCCCATTAGCTGCTCTGCTTTGGATGTGAACAACTTAATGCTCCTGTTGTTTACATCAGTGTATGCAGACAAACCATGCCGGCACGCTACCACACTGACTAAACAGACATTAATTCATTTGCTCAGCATTTACTACAGCTGCCTGTTTATGAACTCTTCACAGGTGTGTGAGGGTTGTTTCGTTCTCTCACAAGGGGCTCCAGAGCGCCTGACAGCATTAATCCACCTCCAACCTCCTCTTTTCAGGATTATCTTTCTCACATGGGCACCTTTAAAAGCACAACCCCGGCTCGTCTACTTAGTAGCTTGCGCATCAGATGTCCCCTTTGTTCACAGCAGTGGGAAGAATTGTTGCCCAAGGGGATGGTTCCATGGGTGTTTGACATGTCCTGAAAGTGATAAATACAGGAGGCCTGAAGATGATGCTCTTTTTCCTGTCAAGAATCATCAACGAATGACAAAACATGGCACACGGCTTGATTGCCTCCCACTCTCTCCGCCAATCATTTGTTGTTTGTTGTGGTTGCACACATTGCATAGGCACCTGATTGATACAGATAAAGCATCCAAACATGCAGATGTACTCAGAGGCACTGGTGCAGCTCCTGGGAGGTACAGTCACAGTCTCTAACAGCTGTTTCTCCTTAAGAGCTCTGAACATCAACAGAGAGTCTTTCTTTGCAGAGATCCCAGAACCATCCTAGTCTGTTGTTTCCGGCCAGTCATTGTCAAGTTATGTAACACCACCCACCCCTGCAGTCTTTATCAAATATAAAGAACAAAAATCATGTTTTCATCAATCATGTTTCACACAAGCCATGTCTGACTCACTACCTAAAGCCAGAAACATTTGTTGTCTGAGAACTTCTCAAGTCTGTGAGAGTAAGACTCAGGCTGATTACTGAACCAGGCCATATGGTTCTGGTTTTCAGACACAAAAACACAAACACAGTTCAAAACACAAAGAAGGACTGCTTTCAGTGGTATTAGGAACATTTGTCCAGTTTATTTCTAGAACACAGAACCATGAGAGAGAGCAGGTAAAGTTGGATGCAGAGACTTTTCATTTTAAACACAACATGCTGCAGCACATGGTCCAATACAAGCCCCCTCTCTCTCTCTCTCTTTCTCACACACACACACGCCGGACGCACACACACACACACACACACACACACACAATCTGCTTCTCTGTCCCCCCGAACACATGACAGTCATGAGCAAATGAGGGGGTTTGAGTCCTAGATGCCTCCAGGCCAAGTATTTGTGAGGAAACATTAAACTGCTGTTATTTCATAATTTGCTTTTTATTTTGTTCACATGACCTGATGGAGGCTGCTGGACAGCTATTAGAGACCTTAAACGTCTCATTTTCAGACTGAATGAATGAGTTCTTAAACCATTAAACTGCCATCTTGCTCTGGTTAAGTCAGAGCCATGAGAACAGACAAAGAGCTGCTGCAGTTATGTCACACCAAACCACATCACAGACACGGCACAGACAAAGACACCACAGCACAAACACTAACACAATACAAACACATACACACTGTGGCCTTGAGGCAAGTTTGACACACACAACATAAACATCTGCTAGTTTGATGCATCAGAAAAGATTTCAAAGTGGGGTTGCTACAAAATCACATCTCATAGACTGATCAATCACTTCCCCACACCATTGTGTGTATACAGTGGGTCTAAAAGTAATTTTCATTTTATTATACACAGGCTTATTTCTACATGGCAAATAATATGCAACAACACTTGACACTGTCTCTTCAACATAGCTTTAAGAAGTATGTTTAAATAATTTTGATGATCAGCTGATTTCCTCACAGGTGATACTGATCCATTGAGTTCCACTGAAGTGTGTGAGACAGTCATTTAAGTCAGTGAGTTACTGAAAACCATGTTTGCAATACAGGCTGAGCTGTTACACCAGCCTTTCATGGGCTCTGCAGGTTTCTTCGGGATGGCAGACAGGAAACTTGCTAAGAATGCCAGTTGAATTGTGAGGCTCCTTTTCGAGCTGAGCTTGCACATGAGGCTTCAGATACTTCTTACAATCAGAATTCATTTTGGGTAGCAAAGGAAGTACTTATGCCATAACCTAACACTTCCATGTGGTATAAATCGTACCCACATGAAATGTATCACACCTATAAGATGCCCCATAAGGCCAAACAAGCTCTGTTTGGGCAGGTTTTCTCCAAAAAGCCTTTATCTCAAATTGAGACTGTTGAGTTGACCTGTTTCTTACACAGTGCGTTTAAAAAACTCCTGCTGTCTGCTATCAGTGCCCTGTTCCTCCCTTTATATTCCTCCACACAGAAACAAGGACTCCAGTGCAGCATTCAGTACACCACAGCTCTACATTAAGAGCATTTCTGTGCTCTACCCTCTGCATTAGCCATTAAGCAAACCAACCTCACATCTGCCAACTACAGAGCTGACTGTAGCTGACCATTGGTCAAAGCTTTCCTATTTATTACTGAGAGAAGCTGTGGTTCAGTGGTAGAGTCAGTCCTCTTTCAATCAGAAGGTCAGGGTTTGATCTCAGCTCCTGCAGTAACAGGCTGAAGTGTCCTGAAGCAAGACACTTAACCTCTAACTGCTGCTGCTGTTGGTCAGTGGTGTGTGGATGTGCTTGTATGAGATTGACTAACGCTGATGGTCCCGTAGTGTAGCAGCCTCTGGCTTCATTGTGTGAATGTGGTGTGAATCGGTGAATGTGACCAGCAGTAAATGAGCACTGTGAGAGCTCAGAAAGAATAGAAAGTGAAGTCCATTTAACATTTACCATTAGAGCTGAGTGCACAGCCAGTGAATTCACATATCTAACATTGTGATCTGGGTCTGACTGTCCAGTAGGTGGACACTAGTGATGTGCAGTTCAACAATGAAATATCCATACCTCCATTACCTTTATGCTCTGAAACCAATCTTCAAATCAAAGTATTGATACTCTGGGTGCTTCAATGATTTGAGGTCATGTTTATCGTCAACAGGAACACAGGAAAGTAGATAAAAGACTGAGATCCTGTCTAAATGATGCACGGTTGGTGGGAAATACTTTTTCTTCCACCTGCATAAGTGCAGAATGCACAATTGCAGAATGGGTAAATGCAGAATGCGAAAGAGCAGAAGCACACTGCTAAGTCAGTCATTCAGTATCCCTGTGTAGACATAATAGCAGAGCGTGAACAGAGTCATGTATGGAGTATTTAAGCTCCACAAACATCCTAGATGTGGTTTGTGATGTTTGTGGAAAAATGATAAGGAGTTGTATTGGAATCATATCAGTATCGTTGATACCAGTCTGAATTTTACTTCGTGGCGGATCGGAGAGGAAACCAGTGGTATTGAACATCACTAGTGGACACAGTACATGTTTTCATGCATTTTTTTAAAGTTCTTGATTCGTCTATGGTCACATGATGATGAAAGAAATATATTAAAGTCAAAATCAAGAGCACCCTCAGCACTAATGCCTTGGGGTGGACTGGTGTCCATGGTATACTGTTGTCACTTCATGACACTATGGATTTTAAGAACATCTCTATGCAGTAGTGTCTCATGAGCCCCGTTCCCACCCAGCGGTTCATTTCGGTTTGTGTCAGTACGGAACGCAAGTTGTGGTGTTGCCTTTTACGAAAACTGGGACAGGTCCTGAATTTACTGACCCATACACCTACTTTTTGGTACTTTATGGATCATCAGCTCTCTTCTAGATTTTAATTAGCATACAGTAATACAGTGCATACCTTTATCACATTTTTTGTATATTATTCATTTTCTATACAAAATAATAAATTACCCACAACCAAGGACAATATGGCTAGTTTTACAGTTAACAGAGTGAGGAAACATAACCTCTGTTCACAGGGAACTTGTTGCACTGCACACATCCTCTTCGCACTTATTTTTCCCTCAAAATATCTCAAAATATAGCCATTAATAGCTAAACCCCCGGCAACAAAAGTGAATACACCCCTAAGAGACTACATCCCTAAATGTCCAAATTGAGCACTGCTTGTCATTTTTCCTCCAAAATGTCATGTGACTCGTTAGTGTTACTCGGTCTTAGGTGTGCAGGTGTGTTCAAATTTGTTGTACAGCTCTCACACTCTCTCATACTGGTCACTGAAAGTTCCAACATGGCACCTCATGACATCCTCAATAAAAATGAGCCAAAGGAGCCAGTTTTTTGAATGGCTCTTCGAAAGGACCGGCTCACCAAGATCCGGCTCCTCTCAAAGAGCCATAAATCCCATATCTATTTGGGGCATCCTCAAGCGGAAGGTGGAGGAGTGCAAAGTCTCGAATATCTGCCAGCTCTGTGACGTCATCATGGAGGAGTGGGCGAGCATTCCAGTGGCAACCTGTGACGCTCTGGTAAACTCCATGTCCAGGAGAGTAAAGGTAGTTCTGGAAAATACCCAATAAACTGAAAAGACCATAACCCCAAACTCTTTTAGGTCTACACAATTACACACATTGTAACACCATATTGTGACGTGCAGCAGAAACCACACTGATATGATTGGTCAGCTGTCTCTCTTTAATCAAAGCCACAGGAAATAGCAACCACAAAACTGTGTATTCCTTTGAGCCTAACTGCTGACAATACTCACTTTACTCACGGTTGTCCTAAAGAAACATAGCCAAAGTCACCAATGGGTCGACTTATACTCATATATAACCAAAAGAATGAAAACTACTCAATAAAATGCAGAACCAGCTAGAACTAAAAACAAAAACATGTTGTAACAGAATTTTCCCACAATCCCTTGGGATAGCCAGGATGCTACAGTATTTTATATGTTGTTATACACTACTGTATGTATCGATTTTTCGCCGGTTTCGTTGTGGTCGTGTTCAAAAGCTAACGTTAGCAGATGCAATGCTAATTGTAGCAACAGCAGGTTTGAAGTAGATTAACACAACAAAGCTAAAACGGCAAACGCTGATGCATAAATGATCATAAAACTAACTAGGAGGTCTATGGCTGGCCAAACTTAGCTGCAGTTTCGACACTGGACTGTTCACGTCACACTACTACTGCTCCTATTACTACTACTGTAAATAGTTGTTTTGTAAATTATTCATAACTTGATGATGGTGAGGCGGAGTGATGAGACACGGTGAAGGTCTCACTGGTAAATTTATTCAGCTGCTGAAGAGCTAACACAGTGTAATGCGACAGTCATCACATGAGAGAGAAGTAGTAGTTGCGCACTCTGGTGGCACAAACCAGAAACAACACAAACCGAGTACGGTGGCTCTTGTGGGTAAAAAATTATGCAAATGATCCACAACTGCTACTACAACAACAGCAGCATTATCATCATCATCATCAACAACAACAACAACAACAACAGTAATACTTATGTCAATTCCTTGCACTTTTATTGACGTCTAAAAAAGGTAGCCTTTTAATATTGTTATCATTATTATAATAACTGCTATTATTATTATTATTACTATAACTGATAGTATTATTATTATTATTATTGTTGTCGTTATTATTATTATTACTACTATCATTATCATTACTATTATGGATATCCCTCCCCTCTCCTCATGAGGTGCGGGGCGTGTGGGCGATCTGGGGCGCTGGGGGCCCTGGCCACTATGGCCCTGGGCGGGTCCCGGTTCCTCCATGCCCTGGGGGGGTCCCTGGGGAACTGGGGTGCCTAATGCCGCCACCACGGCGGCTCGCCTTCCGGAGGGGAGGTCTCTCCTCTCCGGTCCTACTTTGCCCCCAAGCCCTCACTCCCCCGCTCCTCCATACACACACACACACACACACCTAGGGCCTTGAGGGGCATGCTCACCAGGTGCAGCGGAAGAGACCGTAGGGACCACTTTCGCTGCACCCTTGGATGACTTGCTCCTCAGTTTTAATTGCACTTAAGTCGACACTATATGATACCAACCACACCACACTTCATACACACAGGGCCTTCGGGGGTGGACCAAGTGGCAAATGGTGGGTGGGGTCTCTCAGCCGATAATCTGGGAAGCTCCGCCCCCTGAGCTGCGTGGCGGTCTGCTCCTCAATTTTAACCATTTTAACTGCTTTTAGGACACAACCATCTACACACTACGGAGCAGGGGAGGTAGGATAGGGGGGCCCTCCTCACACCCCTGTTTCCTGGCTGCTCCCTGGGGCGGGGGGGTAGGCGGGCCCTGCTGGCCGGAGTTCGGGGCAGGTGATTTGGCTGGGGTCCGGCGGCGCCCTGGGCGTCCATTGCCCTACCTTGAGGAGAGGAGAGTTAAAAATATATATCCATATATATTATAATATAATATATAATTTATAATAATATATAATATATATTCATATGGGCGTTATAAGGGGAGGGGGGGGGTGAAGTGTTGTTGTGTCATGTTGTTGTGGTGTCGCTGTCATGTTGTAGCTTTGTTGTGTTGTAGTGTCGTCATGTTGTTGTGTCGTGGTGTCATGTTGTTGTTGTGTCACTGTAGTGTTGTGTAGTTGTGTGAATGGGCAGTGTGGACTGAATGATGTGGTTGTCCTTGTCTGTGATTGTCTTTGGCTGAATTGTCCCCTGGCCCACACTATGGGGGGTGAGGACTAGGGTTCCAGGGAGGGTTGGTGGGGTAAGGTATGGAGGGGAGGGGGNGGGATGGTCTGGCTGGGCTCTGCGCTCTGTCATAGCTGCCGGTTGCCCGGCGCTGGGGGCCCTCTAGGTGTGTATCCGGTCCTTGGAGGCAGCAGGGCTACACCTGCATGTTCACTCCCTGGCATGATCACTCAACACCAAACATAACTCAACTCTTATAATCTGCATTCACACCCATGCAGCTGCTTGTGTAGGTAAGTATGTGTGTATACATATGTTCCTGTGCATATAGATTTATAATTGTTATTGCTGTGCTCATTGATTCTCATGATCTCTCCAGTTCATCTCTCCACAGGTGCTCCTAGAGATTGTTGTGTCAAAGACCTCGGGATACTGTGTTTCCTTCTATTCTTTTTTGTCTGCTGTCTCTCTTTCTCTCCCCTTGTTTTTTTTTCTTGCAGGATCAGCTGCTGGTTTTGGATCCCCTGTCTGCGTTCACTCGTCCAGTTGTTGTGGTTATTCTCTTCTGTTGTTTTATTGTTTATCTCCCCCTCTCTGTCTGCTCTTTCCCTCTGTCACTATCCCTCATCTGTTTTCACCTTAGTCCGCTCAGGCAGTAACCTTTAACCTTGGCAATGTACAGAAAAAAGAAATTACAAAACACCAATAAAAATATCATTAAAAAAAAAAAAAAAAAAAAAAAAGTAGCCTATCCCGACGTTCAAATGTTCAACTGCATACTGATGTCGAAATGGGGTCTTAATTAGAGGTCCAAATGGTTGACCTATTTTGCACGTCGAGGAAAGGTCCATAATTGGTATTGGACTGACGGACGCAATATAGCCATTATCCAGACGTCCATATGACGTCTAATGTTTTGTGGGAAATGTTGGCCACACAAAATATTGACACTTTCACTTAGGGGTGTACTCACTTTTGCTGCCAGGGGTTTAGCTACTAACGGCTATATTTTGAGTTATTTTGAGGGAAAAATAAATTGACACTGCACACATAAGCTGCACACAGACTACTTTTCATTGTGTCAAAGTGTCATTTTGTCAGTGTTGTCCCATGAAAAGATATACTTAAATATCTGCAGAAATGTGAGGGGTGAACTCACTTTTGTGATACACTGTAACTGTGGTAAAAAGCCAGATCAAACAGGAAACAACTATATTGCTGAATTACTAATTTCAGTAAATGGCTTGTTTTGGACACTGGCCTCTGCTTCTACAGACTCTTGTAACTTCATAACAACCAGCAAGTTTCAGCATGTCACTGAATGCCCGAAATGAGATGGTACACATTAGGGATAGATGGATTATCGGTTGTGCCGATTATCGGCACCAATATTTGCATTTTGACAAATATCAGCATTTGCCCTTTTTTTTAAATTCCATGACCGATAAATATTAATTTCAAACTGGGTTACTTTGACCCTTATGCAGCTGTGCCTCTGTCTGCAGTCACCACTCAGTCTCCAGCATTGTCCTGCCCACAACGCCATCATGCCCAGACTAAATCCCTCACACACACAGCACAGTGGAGAAAATTTTACGTGGAGCACAGAAACTCCAGAGAGCAGAGATATGTGTCCAAGGTAAATTACACAGTGGTCTTTCCTGGAATTGTAATAAACAGCCCCGTCCTCTACAATTGACAACTTCTTAACTGTGAGACCAATAACATTTCATGAAAATAAGCAGCAGCTCTGCTCTCAGTCTCTCCTCATGTGTCTGCTAATCACTCCAAACAAGGTTGATGTAGGGCTGCGCGGTATACACGGTATGATGGTAGAAACGGTATAAATTTGGCCCACAGTAGAGATTTGTGCTCTACCGTCATACCGTGACGTCACGACGCCGGGGTAACGTGACGTTGCAACGTTGTGACATCATCGTATTTGCCTCTGTGTTGAAATGGCTGCAAGCACAGTGAGGAGGAGGAACTGGTAAAAAAAAACGGTTCTACTCCCGTGACTTGGACGTGGTTCGGGTTCAAAAAGTCAGATGTGGAGCAGAAAAATGTCATCTGCAAGATGTGTGGTAACTATTGCACAATTTTTGTATCACTGAAGAATTTTGTACTTCTGAGGCACTATCCTTATTTCTGTTTTTCTTCTGCATGATAAATGCTTTCACATTAAAATTACATTACATGCCTTTTGTTGTTTTCTAAATCAACTTAGCTTTGGATAAGAGACTACAAAACCCATTCAGAAACACTAAATTTTTTAAAACCATTATAAATTTTGCACCACAACATTTATACCCTGATATATACCATTACCGTGAAAGGATTCAACTTATACCGTGATATGAATTTTGGGTCACACCGCCAGCCTTATGTTGGTGCTAATATCCATTTTGAAATAGTCCGTGATGGAAGATGTATTTACAGGCCCGGCTGCATGGGTGGGCATTATGGGGCTGTGCCTGCCTGCGGAGTCAGCCGTGCCCCAGGTTGGGCATCGCTGACTCTGCGGGCGAAGCACCAACTGTATTAAAGGGCGAAGTCAATCCAAGATGACTTTCTCATCATCTCTTCATCATCTTCTGTTGTTCCTATCTTGGCTTGTTGATTCTTTAATTCAACCAATCAAAACAACGAACAAAGGCAGCGTGCTAGCCAATTACAAACAGAGGAGGGCTGAGGGCGGGATTTGGAGTCGTACCTTTAATTTTACAGTCAACGGCAATACTGCATGTAAAAGGTTTATGTTTACAGTAAACATTCACAGTGAAAATGGATATAAGATACTATTTCCCCAAAAATACGGCACCAAGGAGGATTAGCGACAATGCGGACGGGAGCAATCACACAGCTTCACTTCTACGACAAACATAAGCACTGAAGTCAACAGCAACACTGGGGTTAACATTCACCCGAGGAGAGACAGCTAAAGCAGTCAGGGAGTACAAGGAGAAGCACCAAGCAGAGTAACTGATCAGCACAGAGGAAACGTAAGTAACAATATCAGAGACATGAACAACAACACCACTGAACTACATTCTAACTTCACAGCTGCGAGGAAACGTAACAAGCAGACCCGGCAGCCTAGTGACCTTGGCACAGAGAAGCCCCAAAGACCACTCATGCAGAGCTTTCCTCCACGCCTTTTCTCTGGGAAAAAAAAAGATTGTTTTGAAATTCCTAGTACGAAAGCTTTCCCCGGCTGGAGTATTCAGTTGAAGCAGATGCTGCATACTGCTACCCATGCAACTTTCAGTGTGACTGGTTTCCACGACTAGACGCATGCAGTGGAAACAGGGAAGGGACTGAACTAGCATGCTGCATCCAAAGAGCACCTGACTTGTGAGGCCATGTGGAGGGAGAAGGAGAGACGGACTCACACAAGTATGGAAATCTCAACATTAATTAAACCTGATCAGCTGCAGCGCAACAGACATTAGCTGTCTGCAATTATTGATGTGTAGTTCCTTGCTGTGAACCAACTGCCCTCTAGAGGTGACCACGATGCATACAGTGCAATGAATGAGGATGGATGTGGGCTATTTTTGTCTCTTTTTGAGTTTGCATTAAGGAAAGATACAAAATTGGCGAAGATAGCAAAAACCATTCCTCGCAATGCAGCCTACACAAATCATGACATTCAAAACAGTGTAATAGATATCATGACTGCTTTAGTCAGAGTACACATCGTAGAAGAAGTTGGCAAATCATTCTCCACAATAGTGATGGAACCAGAGACCCAACAGGGAGAGAGAATATCTCCATGGTTCTCTGCTTTCTGAATCAGCTGTGTGAACCAACCCAGTGCCTCCTGACAATAGCCACTGCTGACCAGGGAGATGCAGTAGCAACAACTAATAATCAGTATTTAGTATCGGCCCTGAAAAAAACATATCGGTCGATCCCTAGTACACAGTGGGTAACACAAGCCTTTTGTAGTTCATCTGCATTATACCAAAGTTCCTGAACCGAGGTCTGTGTCTCTGTGTATGATGCAGAAGTGACTGCACTTGCAGCTGGATTGTGTAATCATCTTTCCGTCTTCCTTTTCACACCTTCCACTGACAATGAGACATTCTCTATCCAGGTGAAGGGAAAGAGGTGAGGAAGAGGAAGGCTTTAGATTGTTTGACTCTACAGACTACAGACTAACAAGAAAGAGAAAAAAGAGGAGGAGTTACTGGTCTGGAGCAGTCCTGTTGGCTGACACCTCAGTCTAAACTGGAGCTCACTGGTGGCTCCTGTGCTCCAGGCTTTTGCTGCTTGAATTGGACACCTCCCCTTTCTCCTCCAGGGGCTGCAGGTTGTCAGCAGTTTTCACAGCTGTTGAGAACAGAAGCACAGAGAGGGAAACTGAGAATAAATCAAAGCATTGGGTCGAGTCCCCACATTAGCTAGTAAGATAAATGAATGTGACAAAAATGAGAACTCAAAGATTTTTTACCAAATTTTGATCAAATGTGTCATAACATCAAGGCTGGAGTTGGTTATAGCTGTTCCAGTGTTTCTCTTTTTATCCCTGTATATCTTAATATTGAAATCTAATGCAACTTCCTCAACCTCGATCAGTGTTTCATCATCTCCAAAGAGGTCTTTATATTGGTGCAGAAATGATCACATCACTTCAGAGCCAGGATGAGTCTATCTGTTGAGATTGAGTCTGCACATCCTTCAGCCCTCTACATGCTGTTCTCCATCTCTGAGCCTCCTGATCACTCATTCACTCTCACTCCTACTGCCCTATCTGCTCACCCGCCTGCTTTTCCTTTAAGATGTCTTTGAAGCTTACTATCTCCATTAAATCCACTCCTTGCTGATAGCTTCACCTGGCCCTGGTTTGATATTGCTGACCACCTGTTGTGTCTGTGTGCGCAGGTCCAGATGGTTCCTCCATGGGAGTTGGATCAGCACCAATTGACCAGTTAGCTGGGCTGTGGCTGCACAGCAGACGTTCTGCTACAGTACCATCAGCAGCTCGTTCTAAATAACTTCCTTTAATGTGCTATTAGAGTGCTGTCTTAACTTTGCACTACCATGTTTTCAGTCCAAGAACAGTTTTTAATGACTAATGATGACAAGAAGAGCCCCCACAGTGATATTGCTTTTATCAATTTTGTTATACTCTCATCTAACAGGACCACACAGCCCTTAACTAAAATTAACTAAAAATTCATGACTTAACTCCAACTACGCAGTGTTTCTTTCTTAACGATACACAAATTAAAACCTAGTCCTACGAACTCCATGCCCATCTCCGGCATGGAAAATCCCTGGTTCTACTAGGGTATTCAGGTGGTGCCTTTTCACATACCAAATTTGATACTCATCCATCCATCCATCTTCCACCACTTGTGTCAAAGCTGTTAAGTTTTACTTTTGTAGAGCCCTATGAAATCCGTTTTATTTTGTTCCCAAATTCCGTGTTTTCCGTTTTAATTTTTTATAATTCTGTTTTTTACCTTTCATACCTATTTTATCACCATACAGTGTGTGCTTTATGTGTGAGTGGATAACATGTCTGTTAAAAATCCTTAAATTTATTCACTTAATGCATCATTGCACAGTATATCAAGTCAAATTATCCCTTTTCCATCAGTTCTAGTTCAGTGCAGGTGAATGTGCTTGTGCTTAGATGGTTGCTATCCCCTTCTTCCTAAAAACCTGTGTGGTTTTTCAACAGCGAGTGCAGAGTTGGAGTCACGTCATTTCGTCATGGTAAAACGTCAGTACATCACTAGTACTTTTGGTGCACTATCGACAGCGGAGGCGAAAGTTAAACTTCTAAGAGTGTTGGTATCTTCATACAGATAGCGCTGGAAATGCTTGAAAAAGCAGAGATTTATTTCCGTTTCTTTTGGTGGTTCTCTGTCCGCGGAGTGAGCTCGTCAGTGTGTGTGTGTGCGCGCACGCACGCATGAGTGCTTTGGAGCGGACACAGAGAAGAGAGTTTGCACCATAGACTGTATAAAACATGGACGTAGTCTCCATGACGTCACCCGTCTGTTACTGCAGCTCCGTTTTGAGGCTAAACGGCGGCCATATTGAAAATGGGACGAGTAACGAGTGCCCAAACTCACAGCTATTGGGCGCCCGTCAGTCACATGATCTGAGCTGTGGCGCTGATTGGGTAAGCTCTCGGTCCTAATATCTTCCGAACGGCCGAGTTAGAAAAAAATTCACCCCTCTCACAGTGTGTGCGGTTAGTGAAATTAGTGATCAAGACGGGAGACAGAGTTTGTACCAGGCTTTAAATACGCTGATTTCGGCTCTGAAAATGGCCTTTTTCCCGTCTGCTTGTACAGGACTTCTGGTGCCTCTGGAGCCAGCCTCAAGCGGTCACTAGAGGAACAGCAGCTTTTTAGCACTTCTGTGTTGTCTCATTTTTCAGACAGGAGGTTGCCGCTTGGTTTGCACGCGCAGAAAGGCAGAAATAATTCTGTCATGTCAAGTAAAAAATATATCGTTGGGCTCTTTAGTTTGTTCAGTGAAAGAACATGCAAATGTCTCAGTGTTTCCCCTTGGTTTTCAGCCTTCAGGCAGAAATTTTATTAACGTATGGTCACAATATGTCAATTTCCGCGCAATTCCGCTTTTAACAGTAGATTCCGTTATTAATGGCCAATTCCGTCCGCGATTCTGTTGACGCGGAAATCATGGGGCCCTTCATTTGTGTGAAGACTGGAATTACAGAAGCTTGTAAAATGGTTATGATTGATGGACATTTTTGATAAATATACTTGACATCAAAAAGAGGAGAAAAGTAAAGCTTTATGATCTAGTTGGAAGTTAGGGAAACTGTTTTGAATATGGCTTCTTCAAACAGGCCTTGTTTTGTACTTCATATAAATGTATACATTTTTTTCTATCTGAATTGGAGCATTGACTGTCTTACGATTATTACTATTTGTAGTAGAGATGTTTTGAAACCATTTTTTCCCTCCTGATACCTATTCCAATATTTCTGTGCTGTGGGTATCGGTCAATAACGAGTACTGATCCGATACCAACCACTGTTATAAAAAAATATCATACTGCACCTGCATGACTGCAATATGATTATTATTGTGGTAAGGCCAGGCTCAGGTTAAACCCTTTGTAAAACATGAATAAATACAGGAAATTAAACCTGTTTATTTAAACATTTTTTTTCAAATATAAGAGTATATAGGGCCCTATGATTTCTGCGTTAACGGAATCACGGACGGAATCGCAGAATTGGCTATTAAAAGCAGAATCTACTGTTAAACAGAATTGCTCGGAAATTGACATAATAGTGACCATACAGAAATAAATCTCTGCCTGAAGGCTGTAAACCAAGGGGCAACACTGAAACATTTGCATGTTCTTCCACTGAACAAACTAAAAAGCTTGAGAATATATTTTTTCACTTCACATGACGGGATCCTTTCTACCTTTGTGCCTTTCTGCACGTGCAAACTCTCTTTTCTGTGTCTGATTTGAAGCATTCATGTGCACGCACAGACAGACAGACACACACACACACACACACACACACTCTGACGCGCTTACTCCGCAGACAGAGAACTGAGAATCACCAAAAGAAAGAGAAATAAATCTCTGCTTTTTAAAGTATTTCCAGCGCTATCTGTATGAAGACACCAACACTCTTATAAGCTTAACTTTCGCCTCCGCTGTTGACACCGCACCGAAAGTACACTGTACCAGTGACGTACTGATGTTTTACGATGACTCAGTGATGTGGCTCCAACTCCACACTTGCCGTTGGAAAACCACACAGGATTTTAGGAAGAAAGGGATAGCAACCATCTAAGCACAAGCACATGCACCAGAACCGAACTAGAACTGAGGGAAAAGGGATTATCTGACTTGATACATACTGTGCAATGATGCGTTAAATCTTTAAGGATTTTTAAACAGATTCTCATCTGTGTAATTTAACAATTATTTATTATTTTTTCACTGCGGAAACTACAAACCTGTACAAATCATTTTCAAAACCTGAAATACAAATATAAAAAATAGATTAAATAAAAAGTTCAAATTTGGCAACAATATAGCTTAATACAACTATTTAAACTAATGGCCAATACCAATGACCGATAAGTTCATAATTTTTTACAATCCCCAGTTTGTGCAACAAGGAAAGTAAAGACTGTAAGAGTGATGAAATAATAACATTTCACTAGCACTGGCCTAACTATTGCAGCAAACAACAGTCCTGGCTCTTCAAATTTTCATCAATTTTTGTGAGTAAGGCACCACAATAGCTCATGAACAACAGCAAAGTTAAGAATACATTTGGGATGTGTCATGTCACATAGGGGTGTCTCAATACAACTTTTTCACTTCAGGTACGATACTGATATTGCAGCCTACAGTAATGACGGATACTGGTACTGATCCAATACAATATCAGCACAAATGATACATACTTTTTATTACTTATTTTGTAGTAAGAAGTGTTGGAAGAGATAGTCAGCAATGGTAAGTAAAAGGAAACTTGACCCATTCATTTTTAACATATTGTTTCACAAATTTTAACCTTTCAAATAAGAAAATACAACCAATAAATAAAATATATTAAAAAAATATTAATTGAGAAGACCTTGAACAATGACCTAAATAAATCCCATATATAAATAAATCCGACTTTTATAGTGCAAAATAAAAATTCAAGCTCACTTAACTTTATTCATTTTTTTACTGTCAGTGTATAGTAGGAACAACTGAGGGCTGGGACAAAAAAACCTGTGTGCAATGAGTAAACCTCTGAACTTGCATGCAAGTAACACTGCCCTCCTCAGTGTAAAGTCAGCGTCTCTCCAGTGTGCAGTCAGACTGAATTAACCTTTCAGAGCAGATAGACCTGCCTGATTCATTTTCTGAAATCCTGGAGCTGCGGGAGCTGCAGACATGACATCAGTGGGAAGCGTCTGAATGTTTGAAAAATACGGCGGCGTGTGAGGTGGGCTCCGTGGACGCGGCAATATCTGCAATTTCTTCCGAAATAGACTGAATTTCTTCTTTAAAAGAAGAACAGAGAACGTCACTTAAAGCCTTTCTGACAGGAAACAATGATATGAGCAAAAGCGGGCTAGTGAAATATCTCCGTAGCAGATATATAAATTGTCTGTCTGGGGTGTCAGGTTGCACATCCTCTACATCACAGCGTAGCTTAATGTGGATTGGTCTGTGATGAGTACATCAGATCACCAGCTGCTGTATTTTCCGTAAGGTCCCGCCTCTGAAAACACTCTCTAGCGCCCCTTACCCGGATGGACTAGTGAAATATATCTGTGGCTGATATGTGAAACTGGCCATCTGGCGTGTCAGGTGCCTTAAGGCATCTAGCCTTCTTATATACAGCCCCGGAAAAAATTGAGAGACCACTTCAAATTTTTCAGTTTCTCTGATTTTGCTATTTATAGGTATTTGTTTTGAGTAAAATGAACATTTTTGTTTTATTATATTAACTACTGACAACATTACTCCCAAATCCCAAACATTGTCATTTAGAACATTTATTTGCAGAAAATGAAAAATGGTCAAAATACCACAAAAGCCCACTGTTTTCAGACTTCAAATAATACAAAAAAAAATTCATATTCAGTTTTAAACAACACATTACTAATGTTTTAACTTAAGAAGTATTCAGAAATCAACATTTGGTAGAATAACCCTGATTTGTAATAACATCTCTCATGCGTCTTGGCATGTTCTCCACCAGCTCCATAGAGGAGAGTGATGACCACAGCCATGGTTTTTATACAGTTCCTCATTAAATAAGATTAGTTTCAGGTGATCACCTCATCAGTACCTTATTAGGTAGAAACAGGTGTGTTTGTGTTGGAATTCAACAGACACTGCAATGGAATGACTTTCATATATGTAGAGATGCTGATTTCTAAAAATTTGCAGTGGTCTCTTAATTTTTTGGGGCTGTATATCTATGGTTGTGATCACATGCTGGAGCCGGCCCTGCTGGATAGAAGAGCTGGAGTCGAGTCTGGAGTCAAGCACTGCTGGATAGAAGAGCTGGAGCGGACAGCTGGCAAAGGAGTGCTTATGTTGGAGATTTCAGATGCTTACCGGAATAATCCGATACTGTTTTTTAATTTGTTTTTTGGTGACATAGGACCGATATCCAATACCAATATAGGATTGGGACACCCCTAATGTCACACACAAAAAAACTTAAAAGTTATGGCATGTGGTCAGTTGCTATAGATTGAAAGAGAACAGCAGCAAAAGACTTTTTACATATTAATTCAGTAAATGCATTGCACCAACATATCAAATTACAGAATTAAAAGAAATAGTTCATCCCTAAAGAGAGGGGTTTAACACAACTAGGACCAGTTCATCTGCACCATCTTCCAGTATTTTAGCGTAAAAAAAGAATACATCCATTGCAGTACATGAGAATAAGGTGGGTATTTGTAAATATTTTTCAAGTAAAAGGTTTTTCAAATATGCGATAAATAAAATGCATTGATGTGTCAACCTCACCAACAAAAACAAAAATAAAGTGCATCCTTTTCAAAAGGTGTTAATAGAAATATTACTGCTTAACTGCATAGGGCATTGAGGAGGAGGAGCAAAATTGTCACACTGGAGAGGCTATGCTGCTTTGCACCAGTGATTGTCAGGCTGACACACACAAGTCACGGGCAATGGGTCCTTCAGGTGAAGCGCAGTAGATGATGTCACTGGTGTGACACAGACTGTTCTGAAAAGTGTTAAATATCTAGCAAGCAGTTGCAAAAACTCCTTTATTTTTGTCAGGTCTTAGCTGATTAAACGTATTTATTGGAGCAATAAAAATTACATAATTTTTCCTCATATCGACCAATAATTTATCAGTCAGCAACTTTCTGTGGAACTGGATCAATGAGCAGGATTGATTTTTATTGGTAACAATAAACACTTATCAATATCCATCCATCAACATGTCATGCATATGGCTATTAAGTTTACTGATGATCATAATTGAACAAGGATATCAAATTAGGGGTGTCCATACTTACACAAGTATTTTCAAGTAGACTTGCTTTTTTTGAAGCATTGTTTAATTCGACCTATTATTTAATGTGCCCTTTAAGAAATAAGTCTGACTTTGAAATGTTTTTCACTCATTTTTCCAAACAGAGATCTGGTTCAACGTGTTGGACCTGTACCATCACTGTCACCAAAACCGTGGGAGATGGGCAGTGTGTGTGTGTGTGTGTGTGTGTGTGTGTGTGTGTGTGTGTGTGTGTGCGTGTGTGTTGAGATGGGAGTTTTTCCAGCTCACTGATAATGGCTGGCTCCTCCATCCTGACTCAGCAGAACTGAACACGTAACAGTGTGTGTCTGTGTACGTGTGTGTGTGTGTGTGTGTGTGTGTGTGTGTAGCTGGCCCTATAGAGGCCCTACGTACATATATTGTGGCTGTGACTTTCCTGTGGCCGCAGCTCTCTATGTGCTGTGAATATGTTCCCCCTCTCTCTTCTTTTCTGTTATGCTATATCAAATAAAACCTGCATAGACGCACTGAGAGCACACTGATATTGAGGGCAATGAAGTGATGAAAAAAAACAAAAACATGAAAAATGATTGGTTGCTTAATTTTCACCATCTGACAGACAGAGGTACTCCAAACAGAAACTGTTATTTTACTGTTCCATCCATCCATTCACCCATCTAAAACATGTGAGTTATGGCACTCCATACAAAACACTGAGTGTTAAAACGTCAACAGAGCTGAAGCTGTAGGCAGCAAATCATCACAGCTAAAACAAACGCCAGCAGGCACCTTATTAAAGTCATGAAATTCATGAAATAAGGATGGCTGACGAACACCGATATCATACGAAACTGAGTGAAACTTCGTGACATGATCTCATAATATCATGAGCTTTTCAACTGACCAAACAAGGCCAGTAAGACAGGGAAATCAGCTGACCCTCGAGTATGTCAACCATGCTCCTGAGACAGCAGGTCTGTTATGATGTTGGGCTCTCATCCATACATACACATATTTGTCCATCTATCTACTTTTCATCTTAAAATCATGCATTCTTTTCCCGACACCTTTTTATCTGTTTCTGAGTACACCATATTAAATGTGGTCGGTCCCTGTCAGTTTGATCCCTGTGAAAATTCAGCAGCATTTCACCAATTATTAAAATTGTTTTCTTTAGGTGGCAAAGACTGCTCTATTGATTCATCTCCTCAACCTAATCGCACATTGCTCCCCACCTCTTTCTACACTCTCCCATTGTTTCTCTCTATCGGTATCCCTCCCTGGTTCCTCCCACACATTCTCAGCAGGCACTGAGGTGGACAGACTGCTGAAGGGCAGGGGTTCACAGCAAGGACCCCACAGACAGGGTTCAGCCTGTGGAACTAATATCTGCAGATTGTTTTCCAAATTCCTCTCATGATGCAGTACCTTGAAACTCTTTAAAATCTTTCAGCAGCGGTTTCAGTTATATGTTGGAGCTAGGCACATGATCCTGTCACTTCAGACTTTGAAAGGTCTGCAGTTCACAGAATGAAGTATTTTTGAAGCACAGGGAGTCAGATTTATAAGAGGGACTCAAACTAAATAAAAAAGCTGATCAGCACTTCTCTGAAGTGTGTGCTGGTGTTTATCTACAAAAACCTCTTTGTTTCCCATATGAGGAAGTGAACCCGTCCCTTTATCAGTCAGTAATCAGAGTATTAAGGATTTACATGGTGAAATGAAAACTGGGGTGGGGTGGTGGTACCTCTCCGTCTAACTCTCTGTCTCTATGGGCTGCAACTAATGATTATTTTAGCAATACATTCCTCCAGCAATTATCTTTATGATCAATTGGGAAATAGGGGAAAAAACTAAAATATCCTTGTCTCTTTATCAATTTATTTTCACAAAAGAACAAATTTTAGGGGGGAAAAAATCACCGTGACAACAGTTCACAAATACCAGGTTTTGGCTTAAATGTCCCCAAGTTTTTGGAAAAAATGCAGAATTACAACTAATTTTAAATAGCTAAATTACACCTTATATTCAACTGTATGGGCAAAACAATAGAAAATATACTGACAAGACACCAGATTAAGAGCTCAGTGGGCCAAAAAGGCAAGTAAATAAGTCAGTCTTTTCACTGGTAGGTCAATAAGGTCTGACCAACCGCTGTCTGGAGTAACTAACACTAGGTCTGTTGTGATAATCAATAAATCAATTGATCGCACAATAAGTAAAAATGACCTTGATAACTTTGCGGGGCACAATAATTTTTTATTTACCAAAGACAATGGATAAGGAGTTCACTTTGCTGTGTTCATCGTGACTGACTCCTGAGGCACCGTTCTAAGCATAATGCGGAGTGACCCTCCTGTCAGTCACTGTGGGAAGGCGGACCTGGCGCACCAGGAGTACAGCGTGAGGACGTATGAAATGACTACATCCCGTCCATCGAGTATAAATTGTCAGGTACATTTTTTGAGACGTCAGTATGTTATTCTCTTCATTGTTGCGTTTCTTTCACTTTCTGCTGGTGTTTCTCACAGCGACCAACACACTCCCATCCAGAAAACACTCAACTCAACTCAACTTTATTTATAGAGCACTTTAAAAACAACCATAGCTGAAAACAAAGTGTTGTACACATATGGACTCCTGCGCATGCTTGTTTTTGTGGGACGAGGGAAAAGGTGCTAGTGTAACAGTGTAAATAATTCAGTGTTTAAATTCTGATAAAATTTGGGAGACAGACACTTTATGTTATTATATTGTTTTATTTTGAAAGTCCGAGCGGAAGGTAACGACGTCGATGCTGCGCATCACGTCAGTGCAGTTTGTTTATGTCTCCGCTTGGGGTAAGTTGATCTCAGGTTCGCTCCTCCTTCTTGTCATGATAATTAGTTGTTAACAGTTTATAAAATGACTTAAAAGTTCCGCAGTTCATCACCCAGTACAGTATTTTGATGAAGGATGAAGTGTTAAAGTCCGAGTCCAATGTTTTTGTAGCGTATTTTATGAATGTAAAAATGAAACGTCAGTTAGCTTCACATTAGCCGCTAACTGTCGTCTAACGTCCGTCTAACGTCCGTCTCATCCTCCTGTGACTCTTTTCTTTTTAGAGCAAACCCCAGATCAGCTGCCTTACAAAAATTTGATGATTTGTCTGTGTCCCTTGGTTACAGAGAATAAATGTTTGGAAACTCCATCTGCCTTGACTCGTCTTTGCACCCATCACGCAGCAACACCAGTACCTACGGTCACACTAGCACATCTGGTCAGTCACAGGCTATGAATTTTTGGGCTTATTTTCCAAAGTGTAGTTTTGTATTTGGGCTTGTTTTCTAAAGTGAAGTTTGGTACAAAATAGGGCTGAACGATACATCTTTATCGTATCGATATCAGAATATGAACATGCGGGATATTAATTCCACAAAATCAACGATATCAACATTATTTTCCCTGTTCGCCCTGCATGGAAGCTTGCCCTTACATGTACAGCTATGTGTCATGTGTTATGGGTTGTGTTAACAATTATTCTACGTTTTGACGTATTTTTTTTCGACCTATGACGGAAAAATCTGAAGGGTTCCCATCAGTTAGACAGGTTGGAAACCCTGAGATCTATCCAGTCTATCACCCTAATTGTAACACAATCATTCATTAATCAAATACAGCACTTGCAGTAGACCCCCTGTCCACGAACATGCATAATTAATGAGGTATTAGTTGTCCAGTTTATGATCCACCTCTATCGTACATCAGGACTTCATGCTCCAGGATTTCTGTTCAAAGAAGCAGGAGCAGAAAACCCGTCTTTATGTCATGACTGCTCATTACTTCACTGGAAGGAGACTCACTACTTATCCCTACATATCGGTAAATTGGCTATAAATAGTCTCATTTATGGACGGTAACAATGAAAAAAACGCATGTCACTGGTTTAATCTCGTTCACTGGATATTAGGCTAACATGATAACAACAATTAAAACAAGCTACAGACGAATATTTGGACCACTCCATAACCTGGAGCCTAACACATGATTTCACCTCTCTCTCTCTCTCTCTTTCTCTCTCTCTCTCTGGATACAGGATTCACTGAGGCGCTGTACCAGAGCACAGAAACATGTTGGTGGTAAAATTTAAGCGATATTGTTGAAAACAGCATTGGTTTCTCTATTTAATTGCTCCTAAATGTAGATTATTACACATGTATGGAGAGTCAGAGCTTTTGTCCGACAGTTTTTTCACTTTAACTCACTCACTCGCGCAGACGCGTCAGCTGATGGTTGAATTTCGAGGCAAGGACTCAATAAGAACTGATCTTTGCGCAGCAGCTTTTAAGTTTTAAGATAACTACATTTTTTCTGCATATCCAGTAGTTTTCAGTGCACATTGTCAGACTGGAGCCTGGTGTGGATGTCTTCCTCTGTTGTCTGAATGTCTGTCTGTCTGTGCGCTGCTGAGTGAGCTGCTGCTGCTAAAGCAGGCAGGTCTGTACTGTGTCTTTGTTCATGAACACCAGCAAACAGGCTTCACTTATCCCGTGCGAATGTGCCACACTAAACATCAGGGGGTGATTATAAACTTACCAGAGGTCCACATTGGATTCATAACATATCATATCGTGTCGATATCGAGATATTTGGCATGAATATCGAGATATGAAATTTTGCCCATATCGTTCAGCCCTAGTACAAAACTTCAGTGAGAGCCCAGGCTCAGAGACAGAAGTCACAAACAGAGTCTTTTTAGCATGAACAACAATATACAGGTAGCTGATTCATGGAATTGAAAGTTAGATTAAGTCATCCCCAACTTTAGTTCATAGTTCACTGCGTGAAACTGGATGGTCATTGGATAAATACAGGGCTTTGTCCCGCCCATCAGACGCTCAGCGTCTCTGGGGGTCTATGGAGCAGTGGGCTGGCCCGGACGCCCATGATGTCATCACATCATGAGTGTTTTGTTAGGGATGGGTATCTTTCTGAACACAAATGTTGTTGAATCTCTAGGCAGAGTCTGAGTCCACTAAAGAGACACAAATAAAATAAATAACAGCCACAGAACAAAGACTGACAGCGTCCCCTCTCCTCTGTGCTCCCTGAGAAAGCAGCATTTGGACCTATAAAACAGAGGACACAGCACTTCTCTCTGTTATACTCCCTGATCTTAAGACTGGATTGGACACAATTGACCGTCACATCCAATAACAGAGACTTGAACACTTTGTTGGAGCAACGTCACCTGACTATAAGCCAACAGATTAAGCCATTTTACCTATAAATTAACCAAACTCAAAACACAACTTAAGTCATAGTGACCTCATCAGGTAGTAATTTCCTGCAATCCTAAAACCATACTCAAACTCCCACATAAGGCAAATACAGCTTATTTCCAGTGTTAATGTCCCAACAAATTTGACACTGCCTATCCTCAAAAGATAGTAAGGGTGTATTCATACCTGTGGATCATTTGTAGGGCCCTATGAAATCTGTTTTATTTTTTCCCTAATTACGTTTTATTTTTTCCAAATTCCGTGTTTTCTGTTTTAATTTCTTTATAATTCTGTTTTTTACCTTTTAAACCAATTTTATCACCGTACAGTGTGTACTTTATGTGTGAGTTAATAAAATGTCTGTTAAATGTCCTTAGATTTATTGATTTAATGCATCATTGCACAGTATGTATCAAGTCAAATTAACCCTTTTCCATCAGTTCTAGTTCGGTGCTGGTGCACGTGCCTGTGCTTAGATGGTTGTTATCCCTTTCTCTCTAAAAACCTGTGCGGTTTTCCAACGGTGAGTGCTGAGTTGGAGTCACGTCGATGGAGGGGAGGGGGGTCCTAGCAGGTCGGGATCGGGGGACGTTGGGGGAGGGGGGCTCCATGGTCTCTGGGGCCTGGCTGCAAGTGCTGGAGGCGGGCTCCGGCCCAGGGTGGGTGGCTGCCTGGGCTGGTCCTGTCCTCTTGGGGGCTGGGCCTGTCCCCCCCTTCGGGCTGGGGGTGGGCCATTGGGCTCACGGGCCCCAAACCCTGCTCCTGGCACGCAACTGGGGGCCCGGCATCTAGCGGGGCTGGTGGGCCCCTGCCCCCTGCTCCCGGGGGCCCCTACCCTGCAGGGTTGGGGGACTGCCTCCTCTCGCTGCCCCCTCCTTGGTTGGTGCGTAGCTGTCTCCAGGATGGACTGTCTGGGCTCTGCCCTCTGTCATAGCTGCCAGGTGCCCGGCGCTGGGGGCCCCCTAGGTATATGTCCGGTTCTGGGAGGCAGCAGGGCTACACCTGCATGTTCACTCCCTGGCATGATCACTCAACACCAAACACAACTCAACTCTAATAATCTGCAACCAATCTGCATTCATACCCATGTCCCTGCATGTGTGGGCAAGTATGCATATACATATGTTCCTTTGCATATAGATTTATAATTGTTATGCTCATTGATTCTCATAATCTCTCCAGTTCATCTCTTCACAGGTACTCCTGGAGATTGTGGTGTCAAAGACCTCGGGATACCGTGGGTTTTTTTTATTGTTTGTTGGGGGTTTTTTTTTGGGGGGGGGGGTTCCCCCTTGTTTTTTGCAGGATCAGCTGCTGGTTTTGGATCTCCTGTGTGTATTCACTCGTCCAGTTGTTGTGGTTGTTCTCTTCTGTTGTTTTATTGTTTATCTCTCCCTCTCTGTCTCTTTCCCCCTCTAAGCTCTTTCCCTCTGTCACTATCCCTCTTCTGTTTTCACCCTAGTCCGTTCAAGCAGTAACCTTTAACCTTGGCAATGTACAGAAAAAAGAAATTACAAAACACTAATAAAAATTACATTTAAAACTCAAGGGGAGCCTTATACACAAATGGCTCCTCTTGGCAGAGTAAAATGTGTTCTGCAAAATACGGCAGCCGGACCACAGTTGCCATGATGCTGAACAGGACAGGTTAAAAAATAAATAAATAAAACGTCAGTACGTCACTAGTTCTTTCAGCGCGCTGTCAACAGCGGAGGTAAAAGTTAAGCTTATAACGGTGCGTACCCACCAAAAGCAATAAAAATTTGTCGCGCGTCAATATTACATACAAACTCAATTGAAACCCGCGATTTGACGCTCCATCAGGGGCGTCAAGCGTTCGAGTGTCAAGTGTTCGGGCGTCGAGCGTTGAACGATTCCAGCAAAAAAAATCGCTTGATGCTTGACGCTCGAGTTGAAATAATTGAACTTTTCCAGCGAGCATTTTGTTGCTTTTTTGGTATCTTCATACAGACAGCGCTGGAAATGCTTTAAAAAGCAGAGATTTATTTCTGTTTCTTTTGGTGATTCTCAGTTCTCTGTCCGTGGAGCGAGCTATTCAGTGTGTGTGTGTGTGTGTGTGTGTGTGTGTGCGCGCGCGACTGCATGTGTGCTTCAAAGCGGACACAGAAAGGAGAGTTTGCACGCGCAGAAGGGATCCCATCATGTGAAGTGAAAAATATATCATTGAGCTTTTTAGTTTGATGAATGAAAGAACATGCAAACGTTTCAGTGTTTCCCCTTGGTTTACAGCCTTCAGGCTGAGATTTATTTCTGTGCAGACACATCCAGTGTATTTTAGCCATTATAAAAACACATTCATGGTGTTTTAGTATATACTGATCTCACACTTGTTTGCAACTGTTCTTGTGCACTGGCAATTGTCTGGGGTTTTTTTATGTCATAAAACTGCTCGGAGTGGAAAAATACTTAAACTGAAAATTAAAACTCAAGATTTGTGCCATAATGTTTAATGTGATTTTCTTAGTTTTACAATTTATATTACAAATTGGTATTGAACAAAAGTATTGTTCAGGAACCAGTACAAAAGTGAAGGTACTGTTTAGATAATTGGTCTTGAAGTTTTTGTAATCGATGCTCAGTCCTAGTTGATAAGACTGCCAAAGCTTTCGCTTTTAAAAATGCTGGACAAGGTCCACCTGGACTGTGGATGGGTATTGATAAGATTTCATCGATACTAATTGATTATCAATTCAGCTTACTGATCCAATCCTTTATCCATTCCCTTTATGTCATCAACGTTTTAAAGAGTCTATCAGTACATAAATATGAAATTCGTCACTGGTTCTGGATATCTCTGGACACAAATAAATGGAAATGATTAAAAATCACACGCCGCTAGGCATAATGTATTACACTGCTCAAACTGCGATTAATTACTCGCCATGTGCCATGTATTCATCCTCTGCGTGACAATGTATTTGTCAATCAGTGAAGCCTTTCCTATGTGCCCACCCCCTGCTCACACACTCACAGCTGAGACAGAGATGGAGCTGACAGAGGGGAGAGAGACTAGCAGGTAAAATGTGGACAACAAAGGAGAGCTTTCACTCCTGTTAATTCAAACTACTCTTCAACTAGAGCAAGTTGTGTTTTTGAGTGTGTTTCCTGTTTTTCCTGACTGGTTGAAATTACAGAAAAATTCAGGAAGAGTTAAAATTTGAATCTTAGTTTGGACATTTTTTCCTTCTCATTCTCACTGCCTGCATCCCACATTATAAAAAGCTGTCAGCTGATTTCTTTGTGTAACAAATGTGTGTTTCCAATGACGATTTACAGTAACAATTAGAGAGGCTGTTAACAGTAATTAAAAACACTTCTGTGTCCACACTTAAGTCTGCAGAGAATATCTAGAGAACGCTGGATCAAACTTTTAGAGAATATATATATTTTTAAGAAGCCTATTGATCACAGGATTTACAAAAAGATTACTGATTCACTCCAAACAGTATTATCATATAAATCCGAACTGTGTACAAAAAAGTGGACTATATGATAAAAATAGATGTTCATTTACATGTGATCACAATCGGCTTGATTTGTGGGATAAATAACCACAAAACTAAGGTCTACCCACGTGTAATTGCGCACAGGCAACTCACTTCGTGGCCAGACTTCAGAATAGTCACAAATAAAGTCAATAAATTCGTTTTTAGGTTAAAAAAATTGCAGTCCTTCATATGTAAAATGTTGGATGAACTGCATCGGACACAATGCAGGTTCGTCTGTTTATGTTACTTCTGCCTGAAACTGATGCAGACCCGCTGCACTTCTCTCTCTCTCTCTCTCTCTCTCTCTGTCTCTCTCTCTCTCTCATCAGTCAATTAAGATACCACTGATTAATTACTTAATAAATTAAAGTACAACAAACTTTTTAATCAGAATCAACTTTAATCACCAGGTTTGCTTGAACATACAAGGAATTTGTTATGGTATACTGTGCTCTCTTGTACAAGGCAGTGGTAAGGCATAAAAGGTAAAATAGTAATAATAAAAATTTGCATTAAGAGTATCATCAACAACTATAAACAACAGAATAGCAAATAAATTGATATGAATAATGAATATGAATATCTCACCTGAGGCATGACTGTTCTTAAGGAGAAAAACCTCATGTGGCATTATTCATCTAAACACGGAGCAGTATGTAAGAGATGAACACACACAACAAGCTGCACAGCTAAAGACAGAGCTGTGGTCCCCTGAGCAGACTGGATCCTCAGTGGCTGTTTGAGTTTGAGATGCCTTACCCAACAGGCTACTGTAGCTGGTCAGTCATATCCATTTATCTTTACAGTGTAACCCGCAGTAACATCTATATGATCTCAAACAGTGGTGGAGACATCTATCCTCTGGAATTTTAGTTCTGCTCTAGTTTGCCTCTAAAACAGATTTTTCTCTGCAGTGGATGGGGTGAGATTGGTCAGTGTGATAAAAACAGAACACGCACATCTTTACTGCAGGTTCAATGCAAAAAAACGTTTCAGAGTGAGCTGGATTCTTTCCAAGGACCAAACTTTGACAAGAAAAATAAAACTACCACTCTTTCTGACATACTTCAACATTCTCCTGTCTAGGGTTGTCAAGATTAGTCGATTTTACGATTACCACGATTATAAATAGACACTGTAGGTTATTCAGAACAATTTCTGGAAGCCACGATAACCGCAGAAATCTCTGATTTTGTGAACCGTTCCATCCCTAGTCTGATACAGAGGAGTTCTGGACAATGCTTGGATATGATTGGATTGCATTTTTGATTTCACTCGTTTGGTTCTTTGTAAAAGAGATAAAAATTAATGAAAAACATGAAAGTGAGTCCTTCATGTCTTCAATACAGGCAGAACATGTCTTTACCTGTGGTGCAATGCGAGAAGCTGCGCACAGGAGGTTACTGTCTTAGGAAACCAATGTACATAGCTGCCTGACTTTCTGTAATGTTGTACAATCAAATTACAGCCAAGCAGCATTTAATCACTTCTTTCAGCGTGTTTACCTGCTTTAACATGATGTCTCTGTATCAGAGTTTAGAAAACATTAACTGTCTATCTCCTCCTCAGCTGTCGCTCGCACAAGCTAATGAGCTAGCACGCTAACACGCAAAGCTATCAGCTCCGTCGCCTTAAGGTCTATTTTTTAACAGGTGGTTGCTTACTTTTGGATGTTCAGTTTAATTCTGAGGATCTTAATATTGTTTTGTATTATACTATTTCATTTAATATAAAGGAGTATTGAAACATTTTATTTTAAAGAACAGTGAATGTTTGAAATTTAAAGCACCATTAAAGACTTTTTAAAGACAAAACGTCAAAATCTGAGTTGCTTACTGTCATACTGTTGATAATTGCAAATAATCGTAAAATTGCAATGTTTCCCTCTCACAATAATGGTGATTAAAAAAAATTGAAATCGTGATAATCCTACCCCTGTCATAACCTCAACACAAAGACATTCAACCTCAACCACGTTCTAATTTCCAAACCAACTGATTTACCAAAAACATGAAAAGCTGGGATGTGGAGAAATCCGGAGAACAACACCTTCCCCATACTACACTGAAAAAAGTGGACTTACCACTGGAGCAGTTCTTAGAGTTCCACAGAGCAATCAAGCACTTGACAAGCTGGCGAATGAGGAAGCAAATAATCACAGTGCACATCGTTGATCATGGCAACAGTGGATCCTTCATTTCTCACAACAGCATTTGAGCTGGAACACCATTAATGGCACATCGTGTGCACGACATATCCCAGCATGCAGCGCTGCTCATGCAGATGTTTAAAAGAAAAAACCATTAGGACTCCATGATATACAGCAGGCGACTAGGAGCAGTGAATATATCCTGGTCAAGGTCGGAAGCACATGAGCAAAGTTGAGGCCTGTCTCAGCTAATGGCTTTAGCACAGATCAAATCTTACAGACAGATTACCCCACTGCCTAATCACCACACTAGTCCAGGACAGCCGCTAATTCACCAGACTCTCTCAGTAACAAAGGAATACAAAACTCCAAGTGTGCATCTTGAATTTTTAAAGATTGTCCTTTATTAATTAGATTATTTTCAATGTGACAGAGTTTGTCCAACAGTACCTGGAAATACTTTAGGGACACAACTTCAAATGTACCCAGTCCAAATATCTGAAAAGGAAACATTTAGATTGAGAGGTGAAAGTGGCTCTCAATCAAAAGGCCGTCAGAAAGCCTCTATGAACTGGTCAGGGGTAAGTTTCTGTTATATATCTCAAAAAGCTGTTAGCCTGGCTAATTTAGCATAAAATCACTTGCAGCTCTAATATTTAGGAGCAAGAAGCAAGGCTCACTCTTGAGTAAGTTAAACCTTAGATTGGATATTTGGAAAAAAGCAGAACAAGTGAGATAGATTTTGAAATGACAGGACTGAAAAAGCCAAACTTCTTCTCCATGGCCTCTCTCCAAGGCCTCGCCTCCAAAACACACACACACACAAACACAAATTGGTAGACAACAGCCGGGGGCGACGATGACCAGAGTCAGCAGAGGAGGGGGGCTGTGTTTTGTCACTTCAAATTATTTGTACCTCAAAAAAGCCCTTCCCCATTAAGTCGTCACCTTGAATCCTGCCTCCCTTCTCCTGCTGTAGCAGAAATTTCTGGTTGGAGGTGAGCTGATCTTTCTCTGTCACATTGTATAACTTTCAGCTGTTATTTCAGCTCTTTCAGCAGAAGTAGGCAATATACTGGTTGTATGCAGTTTATGTAAGAATGTTGTTTGTACTTCATGCAGTGGTCGCGTCAAGTCTGGACAATAATAGTAATGGGAAGGTTCAAACCTGCCTAAAGATAACACTTCAACCTGTCACAAATATGCCAGGTTGTATGGCATGTTTGTGTCAAAGCCAACACAATGATCAAACTCTTTCTCCAGTTTCACAAAATTACAAATAGTACTTTTTCTTTTTAATGATGAGGTTGAAACTAAACTGCCAAAACTGAAATCTAAGTGAATCGTTATGTCTTATTTTAAGTAAAATTTGTCTCATTATTTTTTATTTGAGTCACATTCACCAGATGAGGCCATATAAAAATCATTTCAGTTTTTTTTTAAAAGACAAAATTAAGGTCTTAATTGCTTGTAACAAGTCCAAAAAAATCTGCCAATAGGATAAGAAAAGAGTTTTTTGTATTTAGACATTTTTCTTATCCCATTGGCAGATTTTTTTTTACTTGTTACTAGCAATTAAGACCCAATTTTGGCTTTAAAAAATTGAAATAAGACATTTTTATGGCCTGGTGTATGTGGCTCAAATCAAAAATGATAAGACAAATTTCACTAAAAATAAGACATAATGACTTGCCTGGATTTCAGTTTTTGCAGTGCAAGCTCTTTACTCATGTATGTATTTCAGTTTGCTGTAACACTGTGCTTATTCTAATCTGGAATAAAAGAAACCACCTCCCCCTGAAGCTGCTTTGTTAGGTCTGATGTTTTTTTTATCAACAGTAGTAGCCGGCTACATTTGGCGTTTCCCACAGCCCAATGCTCTGAAAAGTGTCTGTTAGTGAGTGAATCATGCTAGTGAATCCTGGCTACATCCTACTAGTGCTCATCCACCAACTCCAACCTCACCAAGCAGAGCAGAGTAACATCATTCTTCATTTTATTGATAGACTCTCAGGTTTGAACAGAACACTGCAGAATAACTGCTGCATGTGGACAGGAATGAACAGTTCCACGAACAGCTAAACCCCGGTTCTAGTCTTGAGCTCGTGCTCTATCACTCTTCCGTTTATCTTTCTTCTGCTCTTCCATCCCTTTTCTGTCAAACTCCTTTTTCCACTATTTCCACAGAATAAATCACAGAAATGGTTTTCAGCAGAGAGAAACTGAGACCCATCTCTCAGCTAAACTTCATCAGTGTGCGGCGTGTTATCATAGAGCCTTTGAAATGCCGCAAATCAATCCAACCCCATTGGAAAGCTGGGAATTTACATTTAGAAATAGCCGTATTTAGCCTGGATAATCTAATTTTAAATTGGAAATTAGGATCAGGCATATATCGAGATATTAGACTTTTTTGATATCAGTCTGATATAGGGATGGAACGGTTTATGAAAAAAATCCGAACCGTTCTGTTTTCCTGACGCGGTTCGGGGTGCATGTGTGCCTTTTTTTTTTTTTTCCTTTGTTTATCTTCTCAGTTTGGAACGTGTGTAATTACGGTCATACTCATGCGCAACTCGAGACGAAAGCGAAGCACAGGCAGCACAGTTGTGCGGAGGCGTGTGTGTTGTGGATATGGCAAGCAGAGAGGAGAAACAGTCAGAGATAGAGGATGCTCCTGTGACATCCTCTAGGTCTCCTGTCTGGGATCACTTTGGATTTAACGTTACCTACGACGAAGGCAGTAAGAAAGTGGTGGACAAAACCATGACTGTGTGCAAGCACTGTGGAACACGCGTTGTTTATGCTAACGTTAACACATCCAACATGTTAGCTCCTCTGCGGAGACATCATCCCAGTGTGTCACTTGGCAGTGCAAGAAGAGACTCGGGTAGGAGAGGAGAGGACAACTTTCACTACCCACAGCCACCCACATGACTATAAATGAAAAAAATGATTTAAAAAAATGTTAACAGTGAATTATTAGAATATATGGTATTTGGGGTGATAAATCAATAACGGTGTAAACCAAACCGAAAACCGTGACCACAAAACTGTGATACAAACTGAACCGTAGATTTTGTGAACCGTTCCATCCCTAGTCTGATACAGAGGAGTTCTGGACAATGCTTGGATATGATTGGATTGTATTTTTGATTTCACTCGTTTGGTTCTTTGTAAAAGAGATAAAAATTAATGAAAAACATGAAAGTGAGTCCTTCATGTCTTCAATACAGGCAGAACATGTCTTTACCTGTAATACCACAGACTGTTAAACATAAATGAATGTTATCTCCCAAAGCTTGAAGTGAGGTTTCCACAAAAACTGCTCCCCCTGGTGACTGGCTGCAGTATAGGTCAAAAACTCTGCCTCCTCATTCATTCATTCATTCATTGTTGTTTTTAAAGAATACTAAGATACTTCTGTAAAGACAACCAAGAGAGATCAGACTGGAAAGACATAAATAAAATGTCACTAGCTGCAAGATGGCGGCGCCTTAGACGGGTTTTTTGGTTTCAAAACCGTACAATAGCAAAAGGCGGAGCTACAGTGTCCATTCTATATACAGCAAAGTTAATGCATTGATGTTGCATTAAACCACCTGAGCTGAGTGATAAACCAGTTTCATGTCTGTGAATTCCGTCATGCTGGAATTTGAGTGCGTGTGTCTGGGTGTGGGTAGTGGTTTTTTTTTTGTTTTTTTGTTATTTTTTACCAACTCCAGCAGTCAATGTCATGTGATATTATCAGCGCTGTGGTCAACATATATATCTCATTTCTTGCCATGCTCCCAGGCACTTCCCTGTTGTTTTTTTAATTCCTCCAAAATCAATGGAACTGCTAAGTACTGCTAACCAGATCAGTGCCGGCACAAAGGTTAATCCAGTCCGGGTTTGGTGAGCCACAGATAGACAGTTGGCCTGCTGAACTCGGGCTCCGGTGACCTCAATCCAATAACCTAACACACACACACACACACACACACACACACACACAAACTCATACAGGAGATGTTGGTGAACAGATTTTTTGTGCAAGTTAATCCTCTTCATACTTTAGAGTGTTGGCTGTGTTAAATCTAAGATGCAGGCTATTAAGTAATGCTAAAAAAATATTAATTTGAGTTGAAAATAGTTTTCATTAGCTGTGTCTAAGATGAGTATAGCGCCTAATAATCAGAATATAATAAATCAGAGTGGCTCTGATCTGATGCAGATTATTCTCAGGAGACTACCCAAAAGAGTCACTTTTCAAATCTTATCTAGTTAATAAAAAGTTGGGTCAACAAAGATGAGGAGCTGGTCTGGATTTTTTCCAGAGGCATCAATAGTAGTTTTATTAACAAAACAAGTTTTTCTACATCAAAGTTTAAGGACATAGTTCAGTATTAGATTTGTTGGGTTTTAACTAGCGCTGAACAATTTGCAGGAATATCTTGTGATTGTTTTTCCCTGCATTGCAATTTGTTGATAAATTATTTGAAGATTCCCTGCCTTATCCCCCTTCAGTTCGTATATTGAATAATAAAAGCTTTAATAAGAGTGAAAAGTAGGACAAAAAAAAAAAGAAATCCACAAATGAAACTCTGTTTGCATGAGCAGGTAAGACTCCAAATATTTGAATATCATGAAAAAGTTCAATATTTTGGGTCACTCATTTCAGAAAGTGACACCCAAAAATACACAAGGGAGACGATATTTTAAAAACCCAGAAAAGAGTACCTCCTACCTAGCCCCTTGGCGGTCCTGCAAAAATACCCAAAGATACACTGTCAGCAATTGCTGTTAATTTGCAGCCTATTTTCAGCAGTAATGTACTGTTTTTGTGTAATACGTTTTTGTGCTGTAGTTTGCAATGCATTGTGGTCTGGTAAATCTGAAGCAAAAACACAAAGACCCATACCAGTATGCTAATGTTTTAAATCAGAGTAAAATAAAGAATTTGTGGAAGAGTGGGCTTTTAGAGATGTATGCGATGTAACCATGAAAGAGGAGGGCACACAGTGAACATGAGACATTGCTGTACATGGATGAATCACTCAGGGGACTTGCGCTCTGTGGCGTCGACCAGCTGTGCACACTCCTTGGTGAAGACAGGCTGTCTTTGCACCACAGTGTAGACCAGCAGTATTTCCCCACAAATTACAGTCATATAAAGTAATCCTATGTATTGCTCATGCAATATATTCAGAGGACTTTTCATTTGGAGTACTTCAGAAAAAGATACCATTTCTCAACGACATCCTTGACTTTCCATCTTCACCATCAACAACAGGTCCAGACTGCCTGCAAGGGCAAAGACACTCTGTGTGAACAAAACCATAAACCTATACAGCTTTGTCTCATGTCCACTGCATACCCTCCACTCATGGTCACAAGGTGATGAACAGTAAAACACTGTAAATTTCTGTTGCATTAAAAAACTTTTTTTAACTGTTATATAATGGCAACCCTGCTGCTAGTTGATCACTTTTTTTTTCACAATAAAATTTGTTACAGTGTACTCAAAGACGACAAAAGTAGCTTCATAACCCAAACATTGTGAAGAAGCGAAAATTTTCTTGGACAAAGGCTGCCACTAATGATTATTTCTGTTGACAGCTAATAAATCGATTTACCTATCAATTAAACGATTATTCACGATTATTCTATCTATATCTCAGAGAGTGCACACCTGTTACAATTATCCTGTCTAACTCAACGAATGGTGATGCATGTTGACATTATTTCTTCTTTAATATCAAATAATAAAACATTTGACTCAGTCAATTACATAAAACTTAAAATATACATAACTGAATGAACTTAACCTTGACTTAAGAATTTGACTAAAAATTGTATTGTACTAATAATCATTTATAGTGCTCCAACAGATTTACATTTAAAACCAACATGATCAGTTAATCAATTTGATTGATATTAAGTGCTCAATAACTGAAAATAAAAATACAAATATGATATAATTCCAAAATTCCTGTTCTAAAACAAAGCTTTAACTGTAAAGTCAGATTATAAATTTTTGTTAATGATACACTTAAATTCAAGTATGTTCGCAATATTTCCAGAGAAAACTATTAACTTTGATAAGGAAGTATTTTTATATTAGGGGGTTTAAATATTTTTCCTTGTCTCCCCATATCTGTAACTAATATTTGCTGAATGTGTTTTCCTAGTTTTCATTTGGCCAATAAGGGTACCATTCAGTAAACAGTGATAAACTCTATGTGGAGAAGGAGGGGGAAGAATCTTGAGAATACTCACAGTTTACATTATGCTGAAATCATGTAAAGAATATTTTTGTGTCTGTGAAATTTATTTTTGGATTATAGAAAGTAAAATAGCTGGGATGCTAATTGCATTAGCCAGTCACTGGGATTTTACATTGATGCTAATATTAAGCTAGCAGACTTTTGCTAACCAAAGCTAGCTGGGGGTTAGCTGTTTTTGCTAAGTTAGGCTCTGTGTAAATCGTTTTGACAGTTCATGCGAATTGATCATCTGTCTTTTTTGTTTTTTCAGTTTTGCAGTTCTTAAAGCTGTGTTAAGTCTTAATAAATGACCATATCAAGAACAACAGTTCCTCATTTCACAAAGACCTCTATCGGTCTGTTGAGCTAAGTGCGCTACGTTCAGAGAGGGCAGGATAATCCTCACTTTTCAAAAGTTACAGAATTTTAAACAGTAGTTTGTGACTCAAATCCTGACAAAATGTCTACAGACAGAGAACAAAGGGTGTCAGGGTGTTCAAGCTCTTGCTATATGTTTCAAATCCAACCATCAGTCCACCAAAAAATTTGCATACACACATACACACACACAAACAAACACACACACACACACACACACACACACACACACACACACACACACACACATATATAGACAGTGCTCAGCATAAATGAGTACACCTCAACAGATTTGTCAGAAAACCTTTACTTTCTTATCAGAATGAAAATACTCCATGGGACACTGGACTACAAAATACTCCCACAAATATGGGCCATTGATAGCAAACAAGATTTGTGAGTTTGCACCCACTGAAAGTACTTTTCCTAACAAATTCATTGAAGATCATGTTGCAAAAATTAATACACCCCAATGGAAGTCTCCGGAGCAAAATTTCAGACTACAAAATCCTAACAAACAAGATTTAAACCACAGGTAAGTCGAATTATTCGCAGAACAGGTGTCCAGCAGACAGTTGATTATAAAACAGGTTACTTAGAAGAGAAAACCCCTTTCCATTTCATGCTGTCAGCAATGACACATTGAAGAGAAATGTCACAAAGCCAGAGAAAGAAAATAATTTATTTGCACAACAAAGGTGAAGGCTACAAGAAGATATGCAAAGCTTCACTTCTCAGTCAGAATACTGTAGCAAAAGTGATACTAATATTTTTAAAAGAGTTCAAAGAAAAGTTCATGGTGCTTTCAGTCAAACGTGGTAGTGGCAGCGTCTTCATGTGTAAACACCTATGGGGAATTCTGAAGAGACAAGTTTAACATCATTCTCCATCCAGCAGCCAGCCTCTAAAAGAGGTCATTCTTGAAGACTGGAAGAAGATAGATGTAGCAGCATGTTGCCAACTCGTTCATACCATGCCTAGAAGACTTGGTGCTGTCCTCAAAAGTCGTGGAGGTCATACAAAATACATGATGTAGTAGTTTTTGTTGTGGGGTGTATTCATTTTTGTACAGCTATTTTGGGTAAAACTGACTATCTTTTAATCTTAGTTATACTATTAATCTTACTTTCATGTTGTGAGTGAAACAAATGTTCAATTAAACTTAGTTCTGTCAAAATTTTGGGGATTGTTCTTGTATTCATTGAGATATTGATTAAAATCTTACTCTTCAAAGGGGGTGTACTCATTTATGCTGAGCACTGTAAATATATATATATATATATATACATAATCCTTAAAAATAAATAGTTTACTCTTTTTAAATCATTATGACAACAGAAACTTCAATGATAAATGCACAAAAGTTAACACAAATGTGTTTGAATGTCTACTAAAGGTAACCATCCTAACCTATGATCTTTTAGTTTGTAATCAGTGTGTATATGTAAAAAAAAAAAATGAACAGGGTCATTTCTGAAGTTTCTGTTGCCATTATGATTTAAAAAGAGTAAACACAGTTGTTTGTTAATAAATGTCTTCACCCAACCTCTAACCATGAGTGACAAAAAGGTTTTTGTGTTAACATTCATATTTCCTGAGAAAAGGCTAAAAAATCAGAAAATTCTGTTTGAGGGGGTGTAAACTTTTAGGCACAACTATATAGAGTAATTTGGCAAATACTCAGGCTATAAACTTAACCTTGGAAAAAGTAACTAACGTCCCAGCGGTGTCCCCCAGGGAGAGTCCAGGCTCAGGGACAGAAGTCCCTGACAGAGTCCTTTTAGCACAAACAACAATATCCAAGTAGCTGATTTATGGAAATGAAAGATAGTTTAAGTTGTCCCCAACTTCAGTTCATGTTGTGTTTTCAAATTTTATTTGGTCTTCATGTTTGTAATTTTAGAAATCTATTGAGATAGTCAAGTTATACATCCAGCCAGAAAAAAAAATACAAATTGAATATTTTTCTGGAACTAATAATATGTGTAATTTGGAATAAAAGGTTTGTGAAACTTGATTTTGATTTTTCCCTTTTTGGCTGCAAGTTTTATAAATTTGACTGAAAGGTCTGCTTGAATCATTATACTGGTGTCATTTTACTGATTAAAGGGTGTAACTGAACATTTAATAAGGTGATTTACAGGAGAAATCAAAATATCTAGATATATATAGTGTATCCGGATTTAGCCAAAAAATATTGAATATATATATATATTTTTTTTTACTAGCTCAAATAATAAGTTCCTTTATATGGGGAAACAAGCCTGCTCGGATCAGTCAATCAGTTCCTGAACTCCCCAAAATTAAAGGTGGGTTAGCCCTTCCCAACCTTTGCTATTACTATTGGGCTCGTAACATCAATAAGTTGTTGTTTTGGGACCCCAACAAACTATTAATTGAAAAGTCCCAGTGGGTTGATCTTGAGCTCTCGTCCACACAATGCTCACTATGGTCAATAATCTGTTCTTCTCTACCTACCTCAAACCCTGTCATAATAAATACACTCATGATTTGGACCCAGTTTAGGAAGGTATTTGGCATGCGTACTCTGTCAAGTCTAATCTCCCCTAAGGTTAAGAGTCTGGGTGTCATCCTCAACAGTACACTATCTTTCCGATCACAAATCAATAACATCACCGGGTCTGCATATTTCCATTTACGCTCCATAAACTGTCTCCGCCCCTCCCTCACTCCCCACACCGCCACCATCCTTGTCCACAGCCTCGTCACCTCCCGCCTGGATCACTGCAACTCTCTTCTTTTTGGTCTCTCTCAAAAGTCACTCCACAAACTCCAGCTGGTTCAGAACTCTGCCACCCAGATCATCTCAAAAACTCCCTCTTCCCACCACATCACCCCTGTCCTTCAACAACTCTACTGGCTCCCCATCAACCAAAGGATCATTTACAAAATCCTCATGTACACATACAAATCCATTAATAACCTGGCTCCTCCATACCTGTCTGACCTCCTTCATGTCAACACCCCTTATTGCATCCTCAGATCTTCCTTCTCCCTCCACCTCACTGTACCCTCTGCCCGCCTCAGTACTATGGGGAGCAGGGCCTTCAGCCGCTCCTCTCCCCAGCTCTGGAACTCACTGCCACCTGATCTCCGTAACTCTGCCACCCTCCCCATCTTCAAATCAAAACTCAAAACTCATCTGTTCAGAACCGTCTACCTCCCTTAACCCTCATGTCCCCCACATCATTGTTTGTATGTTGTTGTTTTAAATTTATTTGTTTTTTTATTGTTCTGCTTTTTAACCTTATAATCAGCGACCTTGAGTGTCCTGAACGGTGCTTTTAAATAAAATGTGTTATTATTATTAGGGACCGAGCACTGACAGTGTCAGCGAGGACCCTCTTGTAACTGTTAGGATTATTTTTGTTTCTTTAGGACTCACTTCGCTCATTTTTCAGGTATTCCGCTTGAGATAAACGAGATGGCACTATGGCACACCCCCGTGAATGTGTAACCGCTACACAGGCGACACGCCTAGAAATTTTTAGCATGCTAGCTAGGCTAGGCGCGGTTCAGCCGCGCTAGCCCCTCGGGGAAAGTTGTGCTATGGTTGTAAATTTTAGTAGGTTCAATAGACCTTGGCCGGACGTACAAAAAAGTCTCTTAAGGACATATGAAAATTCTGAACAGGAAGTTTGGAAATGACGCCTAAAAATCCAGTTTTTGCCAAAAATAGGGTACCTACTTGAACGAACTTGTCCTAGGGATTTTATCCGATCAACTTCAGGTTTCCCATGTGTACCATTTTATGGGTTACAGCCAATATTTTAGGTCAAAGTTGGCATTTTCGGAAAACTAGCTAACTTCGTGACCTCATTACTCCTTTATTTTTAAATCTAATTCTTTGTTAATAATTTTTAAATTAGGTACACCCTTAGACGCACCGCTGGTATGTGGCCAATTTCCCGTGAAAATTCCTGCCGAATCGCATGACTCAGTCGTAGCTAGCGCAAAAAAAAGTGCCTCGCTAATTATTAAACAAACTCAGATCGACATGACAATTCTCATGCACATTCTACATGCAAAGACCTATCAGAAAATATAAAACTTTATACCAAAAAAAGTTGCGCGACTTCGGAATTTTACAACAAAGTTCTACTTCCTGTTCTAGCATGGTAGCTAATTCTGCTAATAACTCCTTCAGTTTTTCTCCGATCATCTCCAAACTGCATGTATGTGTACAAGACACTCATATGCACCAAAGGTATTTTTGAATTTTCCTAGGTGGGATGCTGACTTAGAGGCGTTCAGTCATATGCCCGCAGATGGTAGCTTCGCACCGTTGGCTCCTCAGCCAAGCACATACACCAATTGTCTGAGCCTGCGGTTCCTCTCGTACTGGGCAGGATTACTATTGCAACAACACATCATCAGTAGGGTAAAACTAACCTGTCTCACGACGGTCTAATAATAACATTCTTGTACAAAGTCAGATCCTGACTCAAACACACACAAATGTTCAGTGTCCAAGCCTGAATGCAGCCATGACTTTCATTCATGCAAAGTAAAGCGTCTCCTATTGGCGACAGGAAATTAAAAGTTTTACTCTGTGAGTAATAGCTCCTCCCCCTTTATTTTATTTTTCGAAACAACTGCACAGAAACATCAAAAACATCTTCAGCAAGCACCATTTCTAAGGGCAAGCTCCTATTTACAATGATGTCTTACAGGTTTACTGTAAAACTCTAAAGTGGCTTCATGAATGGACTAGTCTTTATAAGTACCTGATTTTTGGCCTCATTACATTAAAATTTCATTCAAACTGTCAAGATACATCCCTGGACACACCCTCAAACTTACAGGATTAAACTCTTAGTCTTTTGAATCGTACTAATAATTTTACCCAATTTATTTGCTTATCAAATCATCACCCTGCATAAATGAGCATTTGGCTCCTTTCAAATGTGGTCATTGGGCTCCATCTAGTGGCCAAACTTAATCTTTGGCTGCTCTGTGTTAACCCTGTGTTGTTAAGTGGTCATTACAATGGATTCCTATTTAAAACTTATTTACTCCTAAATTAAATGGTTCATGTGGTGGAAATTCATATTACCCTGTGTCAGGATATTTTTTATTCTTATAAGCACCTGACACAATGTTTTCAATTCTTTTTCCAAATATATATTTATTTTTCTAAAAGTTATAGACAAACATTTGACTGTAAAACACAAGAAGAACTACACATTCTTCTGGGTTACAACGGATGTAAGACAGTTAAACAAATTCAGAAGCCATTAAAAAAAGATTATTCAGATAATTACCGAAAATGCAACAAAAAAGAGTCTGACAAAATATTAAGTCATCTTTACATCAAGTTCCCACTGTTTTTACTTGAATGCTCAGTTTCAAATATTTGAGCAAGAGCAGCACAAGGATTTGCTGTGGCTATTCAACTGTTTGTATTAATATTCTATTTGAGTGAAATCCTTTCTATCCCATTTCAAAGCTCTTGTTTCTCTGAAACTGTGGATGTTTTGTGCCAGTGGAGCCACTAGATGGAGCCAAAGGACCATTTTGGCTGGGTGACACTTCATTCATAGACAGGCTTCTTTTGACTCACACATAATTCTGACAAATTAAAGGGATATACTTTAGTTATGCTGCCACTATTGCCATCATTCTATTTCAGCTGAACCCTGAAAACACATGAGCAAGGGTCTGCAACCTTTAAGGAGCCATTGTGTTTGATTTCACATGGATCCAAATCATGGATCTGTCAAGATACATCCCTGGACACACCCTCAAACT